>CAUYQG010239265.1:0-34995 GCA_963574415.1 Tarsius wallacei | reverse complement strand
ACTCACATTAATGGTTTTATTCAACTCCAACTTCAGCAAAAGGTAGTAGGCAGAACAGACCTTCCTCTCCTTGACAGTTTTTTTTAAACATGTTTTTTATTTTAAAATTGTGGGGTACAGTTAAGGGTTAGGTATACAAATATGCATCGTTCAGGCACCCTTGTTGATAAGCGGTGTCCCCCCTGTCCCCAGACAGATATAAAATTCAAGCTTTCAGAGTTTCAGTTTACTTATCTGTAAATTAGGAGCATTAAATATTTCTATGGTGCTTACTAGGTGCCTAGCACTGTTGTAAAGTCTTCCTATATATTTTCTCATTTAATCATCACACAATCCTGTAAAGTAGGCACTATTGTAATTCTCATTTTACAGATTAAAAAAAAATGAGTCTCTGGAGGAGTATGCGACTTGTCTGTGCTCACACATCCAGGACGTATAAGAGCTGGAATTCAAACACAGGCAGCCTGGTTTCAGAGATTCTTCTTAAACAGGACACTATACTTGCCTCATGGATAGGGCCAAATGAGATGCTGCCTGTAAAGTGCTTAGTACAGTGCTAGGCAGACCCTAAACACTCAGTAAATAAACTTATTATTCAGATTTCATTTTTGCCACTACTGAGTGGGTCTACACAGATATGTACACATCTTCAGGTACATATACAGGATAGAGAGATTAACACATAGAAGTGTACACACATACACATACACAGATGCATGCATAGATACACAGATATATTAATTCATTGAGTGGATTTAATGACATGTATTCATCTCACATTACATTATGTGACTGGATCTTGTCTAGGCACTGGGGATGCAACATTGAACAAAACAGACAAAAATGGCTGTCTTTGTGGAGGAGTATGGCCCTCCCTCCCACCATTCTGGGCACCTCACAGAAGGGCTGGTGGATGGGGCTGTGGGGTCAGTGGTGGGAGTTGCGATTCTCAGCTCTACGCCTTGCTGTTCACCTCAGGAGAAAATACAAACAGGGACGAGAGATATGAAATGCTTTGTAAGGGGTTGACATTTTAGGTAAAGGGGGGCCAGGGAAGGTTCAATTAAGAAAATATCTTTTTGAGTAAAGATCTAAGGAAGGGAGAGAGTGAGCCACGCAGCTGCCTGGAACAAGAGATTTCCAGGCCGGGGAAACAGCAAGGTCAAGTGCCTTGTGGGGGGAGAGTGCCTGCCATGTTCAAGCAATAGTGAGGAGGTCAGCATGTCTGAAGTGGGCTGAATGAAAGGGAGAGTAGTAGATGAGTGGTGATGGACCAGATCACTTAGATCTTTGTAGTCAGTGTAAGGATTTTGGCTTTTACTCCACAGTAGAGAACTATGGTAGGACTTTGAGCAGAGAAATGGCATTATCTGTTTTATTTCTTAAAATGACACATAATTGTACATATAATTTATGTTTTAACCTGATCAGTCTGGATTCTCTTTGAAAAAAAGCTCAAGTCAATTAAGGGTAAAATATCAAAGACTAGCTAGGAGGTTATTGCAGGGGTCTAAGCAAGACATAATGGTGGTTTGGGTCAAAATGATAGGAAGGGAGATGGTGAGAGATGGTAAGATTGCGGATATATTCTGTGACTAAAGCCAACGGAATTTGCTGGTGAATTGGATCAGGGTTGTGAGAGAAAAAGGGGAGTCAAAGTGACTCCAAGACATTTGGTCGGAGCAACTAAAAGTATGAAGTTGCATTAACAGATGGCCTATACCATACAAAGAGTGATTTCTGTGGGAAGATTGAGGTTTGGGTTTTGAACATGCTAAGTTTGAGATGCTGGTTAGATATCCAAATGGAGATACAAATATGTAGTTGAATGTGCAAATCTGGAGTTCAGGAAAGAGATCTAACCTGAGAACAAAAATGTACAAATTGTTGGAGAATAGATGACATTTAACTATTTAAAAGCACAAAACTGAGTAAGAATATCAAGAAAATAAGTGTAAGTAAAACAAAAAAATGAGCTTTCAGAACTGAGCCCTGGGGTACTATGAATAAGTCAAAAGTTAAGAAGGCACCAGCAAAATAGATGAGAAAGAATGGTCAGCAAACTAGAAAAACAAGTTTGGTGGAGTGTGGTGTCCTGGAAGCCAAGTGAAGAAATATTTTCCAGGATGATCAGCTGTTCATGATCACCATCAATTGTCAAATGTTGCTGATGAGTCAAATAACATGAGGTGTGAAAATTGACCATTGTATTTGTAAAACATAGAGGTAACTGGTGACCTTGTGAATGCAGTTAGAGCAAGTTAGAATGCAGTGGTGGAAGAGAAAGCCTGATTGGAATGGGTTCAAGAAGAAATGGGAGGAAAGGAATTGAAAACAGCGAATACAGGTAACTACCAAGTTTTACAATAAGGGATAGTAAAGAAATGGAGTAATAGCTGGAAAGGAAGTGTCGTCAAGAGAATTTTTTTAATTTAATCAAATCCTGGTGTGTGCACATGATGATTGGAATGACCCATAATTTCTGGAAGAGAGAATTACTTCCACAGAATTACTATAGGAAGAGGAAGAGTGATGGTGCAGAAGACAGAAGAAATAATTGCTAGAGGATGTCCTTGAACACATAGAAGGAATGAGACCTCATGCATAGGTGGAGAGGTTGATCTTAGGAGCCTCGACTTTTCATCCCCAGTAAAAGGGGAGAAAGTGGCACATATAGGCAAAGATGCTGAAAAATTTTTGGGAAAACAGGAAGCAAAGTCATCAGCTGGGCATGGGGGTAGCTGTTGGAGGTTTGAGTAGAGAGAGGAAAACATGACATGTCTTTCAAGGAATGTCAGAATAAATGAACTAGGAGACTATACTCTGATTCTAGGGTAAGTGTAACCCACTTATACTAAGTCGGAGTTGGTAGTAATGAATTTAAAGTGAAACCTGTTGGGATCATTGTGTGTTTTCCCCCAAGTTTTATTCAGGTACACAGGTGCAGGCACAGAGGAGGTAAAGAGTTGGATTTATCCAGGAGTGTTGCTTAGATAAGGGCTGTAAGAGATTCTGATGGCTGACCAAAATAATTTAAGATGGTTAAGGAAAAAAGAAAGGACACCAAGAAGGCAGATACTGAAAAGGTGGTAGGATCAATGAAATGGAGGTCTCAGCAGTGTTGAAGGACTACTAGATTTGCAACATAAGGAGTGTGCTGAAAAGATAGGAAGTGGTGATTAGAGAGGGTAATTATGATATTGAAATCATGGAAGATTTGGTGTTATTGGTCATGACCTAAGTCTAGTGATTAGAAATGATTTCAAGTTTTTTGCAGTGCCTTCCATCCTAAGTGGAGTCTGTTTTCCTGCCTCTTGAAGCTGGGATGGTCCTGTGATTTGCTTTGACCAAGGGGAGAAAGTGGAGAAGGTGATGTATGACTTCTGAGCCTCAGCCTCAAAAGGCCTGGAAGCTTCTGCTTTGCTTTCTTGGTAGGCTGCCACCACCACGTTAAAAACAAAATAAACAAACAGAACACCTCTTTGAGGAGGAAAGATCATGTGGAAAGGGAAGCCCAGCTGAGTTTAGCTCCCAGCCAACCCACCACCAGGGGCATAAACGAGCCCAGTGAGACCAGCAAAAGAACTGCCTAACCAATCCACAGATTCATGAGAAATAATAAACATTTGTTTGTTTTTTGAAGTCACTAAGTTTTGGAATGGTTTTTGTGCAGCAAGAGCTAACACGTTAAAATGTGACTGTGGGAATGAGAACCTGAGGTGGGGTCAAGGATGCAATTGTTGGAGTTCAAGGAACTGCAAAGCCAGGATGTTGGGAAGATCATCTGAATGTATATTGAAATTGCTGAGGATTGAGGCAGGTGCTGTGTTGGAGGGAGTAATGGAGTGCTGGTAATGAACGTTCTCAATAAATAAGTGAGTGTGATGTGGGGCAGTATGATCTGATGAAATGAGATTCGAAGCTGGAGATGTTTATGTAGCTAGGTGTTTTTATATGTACATACCAACATATATAAAACTCCATGTGGATTTTATGCACACAAACATACAGATATGTGCATAGATACACGCATAGACATACTACAGATCCATACAGATACACCAAGCAAGCAAAGATTCATATAAGCATACACAAACACAATTATACACCTAAATCCACATGCATGCACAGGTATATACAGGTACCCCTGAACTCAAGTTACAAACACAAAGACATGCACTCACACATGTATACATAGAAATACACAAACAGATGCATGTAAGCATTTATGCAAATGCACACACAACCACATAGACACACAGTCTCTCACACACACACACACACACACACACACACACACAGCCTCACACAGAGAGACACTTAGTAGTATACTAACACCCACACATGTGTGCTCATTCAGTGGTGCACATGAGCACATATATATCAATGCACATCCACATAGCTTCACATATGTACAAACATAGAATGTTCACATATGTATACATAGACACATATCACAGTTTTATTCACACACTAGCATAGAAATGTACATGCACACATAGATATAGGCATCAACACATTTGTGGCCAATTATACACACATTTTACCACACATATACACGCACATGTGTTTATTACCACAGCCAAGAGCACACACATTCATGTACTAACAGGTGCACAGAGGCCCTGATTGCAGAAAAGCACTTGAGAGTGCTTTTGTTATATTTTGGTTGTATTTTAGATTTAGATTTGTGTTCTGTGTTTACCAGGCTGATGACATGGGGGCTTTTGCAGTGTGTAGCAGCCAGTGGGCTCCTGCTTCAATAGGTCTGGGGGTAACTGAGGCTGCAATGAGAGCAGACCACAGGGCCTGTAAAAATCCAGGGGGAAAATGGGGATAGAGAAGTAATTTGAGCTCAGAAACTGGGCCTTTGTTGCTTGTAGCAGCATAGCTTCATGACTATGAGTGCAAACTTAGGAGTCCAATAGAACCTAGTACAAATTCCAGTTCTCCCACTTACTACTGTATTACCTTGGGCAAATCATTTAATCTCTTTGAGTCTCAGTTTTCTCATTTAGAAAATGATGATAATAATAACTGCCTCAGAGTTACTGTGATTATTGAGTGAATACTCTTAAAATGCTCAGAACAATGTGTGACATGTAATCAGCTCTGAGTGTTAGCTATTGCTGTGGGTGCTTGAATTAAAACCTTCCTAATCAGCTGGGTGAGGTGGCTCACGTCTGTAATCCCAGCACTTTGGGGAGACTGAGGTGAGAGGACTTCCTGAGTCCAGGGGTTCGAGACCAGCCTGGGTAACCTGGTGAGACCTTGTCTCTACAATAAATCAAAAAATTAGCTGGACGTGGTGGCGCACACCTGTAGTTCCAGCTACTTGGAAGGCTCACCTGAGCCCAGTGGGCCAAGGCTGCGGTGATTGTGAGCATGCCCCTGGGTGACAGAGTGAGACTCCTACTCAAAAATCAAAACAAAACAAAAAAAACTCCCTAGTCAGCCATCCAGGGGTTTTGAATTCCCACCATTAGTTCCTCCCATCACTTATGGCCTTGTCTTCAGAGATTCCTGGGAGTGGAAAGCGGAGGATTGAGGGAATGTGCCATGGAGCAGATACATTTTAGGCTTAGGGGGATGGGAGAAAGGATGAAGACAGGGCTCAGAAAACTTGGAGTGATGGGGACTTTCTGGGAAAGGCAGGTCTATGTGAACTGCTTCAGCTAGAGGTCTTAGATTACCGGGAGCCTAAAATAGAGCTGAGGTTCCCCAAAATCCTCTTCCAAAGGCCAGCCTGTAGGCTCCAGTGGATTCTGTTCCCAGGACTGCTGTTGGAAATAGACACTGAAGGGAACAGCTGTCACTCTCTTACTCATCGTCCCAGTGCTGCGGAGGACTGGAACACAGGCCCCTTTAAGGCCTTATATTTTTAACAAAACAAAAGAAGACAAAAAAAAAAAAGGAAGAAAATGATACATTGTAAGGATACAGTTCAAAGCATTTTCACAAACTGATGTATCTAGGTAACTAGCATTCAGATCAAAATTCTAAAATAACCTGCACCCCGGAAATCCCCATCTGCTCCCTTCTGGTGACTACACACCAAAGTTAATCACCAGCCTGGTTTCCAATAGCATACATTTTGTTTGCCTGTGTTTACAAATGAACTCATACAGCTTGCCCTTTTTAACATCTGGCTTCTTTTACTTAAAGGAATGTCTGTGAGGTTCACCCTTATTGTTGTATATATCAGTAGTTTTTACTATATTGTTTTCATTAAAATTTTGTATTTTAAAGACGTGCAGCACAATTCGGGGGTAGGTATACAAATGTTCATTATACAGGTACCCTTGTTGATGAGGTGTGCCCCTCCTCCCCTGGCAGTTTCCCACTACTGCCAATCCCACCTCTCCCTGCTATATTGTTGATGTATGGTATTCCGATATGTGAATATACTACACTTTATCCATTTGAGTAGATGCCAGTTTAGGGCCATCAGGAATATCTACTATGTACAATCTAGTACATTGCTATGGTCTGCAGTTTGTATCCCCTCAAAAGTCATATGTTGAGTGTTTATTAGAGATTAGAAAGAGTAAGGGTAAGGGAGGATAGGAAAAGATTTGTTAAAGGGCACAAACTTACAGCTATATAAAGCAACAAGTTCTAGCATTTTATAGCACTGTAGGATAACTATAGTAGACAATAATATATATATATTTTCAAATAGCTAGAAGAGAGGATATTAAATGTTTCCAACACAAAAAATGATAAATGTTTGAGATCATGTATATGCTAATTACCCTGATCTTATCACTACACGTTTCATGTATTGAGGCATTATTTTGTATCTCATAAATATGTACTATTATTGTCTCAATTAAAAATACAAATAAGAAAATTTATATTACCTAAGAAAAAGTCATGTGCAAAAACCTATCCCCAATATGATCACATTAGGAAGTGGGGCCATTGGAAGGTTATTGGGTCATTAGGGTGGGACCCTCAGGAATGGGATTAGTGTCCTTATAAAAGAGGCCCCACAGCTCTCTTGCTTCTTCCACTGTGTAAGGACACAGCTAGAAGATGTGGTCTATGAACCAGACAGTAGGATCTCACCAGACACTGAGTCCACTGGGTCGTGATCTTAGAACTTTCTAGCCTGCAGAATTGTGAAGAATAAATTTCTATTGCTTATCAGTTTCATAGCTTATAATATTTTGCTATAATAGTCCCAATGGTTTAAGACATGCATCTTTTGGTCAATATATGCCTGTACCTTAGTTTTTATTCATACATTTTTCTTTCTTACAAGCAAGCCACTCTCAGTTGGATAAAATCTAGGCTCTACAAAACCTGGATTCACCTTTGCCCAGAAGCCAGACTTTCTGAAGCTTATCACGGGTTGCTGTGTGGCACAACTCCACGGACACCATTTCCATGTGTTGTATATGGCTGCTACCCCTGGGGCACAGTGCAGAATCTGGTGCCTCTTGGAGTTGTGCAATGGGCGGCTCTCTACCATTCTATTTCTCAACCACTTTCAGGGACTGGCAGATGGTTAATTCGCTGAATTCCAAAAGACTTTTTCTTAAAATCTCTTTTCCTTTATGTCCTTTTTTGGACTTTGAGGCATAGGTACTGAATCACAAGAGCCATTAGTTAGTCTAAACAATGCTAACAACCTATTGGCTAATTCTATGGGAATAGAAAAAAAAAGAACCCAAACAGTTTCACCAGGTATTGGATCTTATAGAAACCAAATTACCCAAATCACAGAGCTTTTTTTTTTCTTTTTTCTTTTTTTAAACAAAACAAAGCAAAACACTTTAAGTGATTGTTTGGGCAGCAGGTGGACACTGCAAAAGTCTCTCCCATTTACATTGGAAAGTCAACAAAGGAGAGACAAGGACAAGTTTGGGTTTTAGAAAAGAAATGTTTGTTTAAAAGTAAGGCCCCATCCCAGCACTTTGGGAAGCCAAGGTGAGAGGATTACTTGAGTTCTGGAGTTCAAGACCAGCTTAAGAAATTTAGCGAGAACTTGTCTCTACAAAAAGTAAAGAAAAATTAGCTGGGCATGGTGGTGTGTGCCTGTAGTTCCAGTTACTCTGGAGGCTGAGGCAGAAGTATCGCTTGAGCCCTGGATGTTGATGCTGTGGTGAGCCATGATTGTGCTGAGCATCAGAGAGAGACCTTGACTCAAACAAAGTAATAGTCCAGCTTCTGTCTCTGCCTCAAGTTCCAGGGAGCGTTGTATAAGGTAGCAGTGGGGAGCATGTTCTCTGGAGGCAGAGTGATCTGCTTTCAGCCTCTTCTCAGTCAGTTCTGAGCTAGGCAATGGCATAAATTCTTTTGGCGTCAGTTTCCTCTTCTGATAAAACCTCTTCCTACATCGTGGAAAGCATAAGGAGACTCATATTGATGGTGGACTGAGAAGCCTTCCCTATCTATGACAAGGGGGTGGTGGAAGGCCCAGAGGTGGAGTAGGGCTGCCCTGTTCCCAGGTCTGGTCATCCCAGTCCAGTGCCCGGCAGGTGGGCAGAGGTGGAAGACAATATTTTTTTTACTTTCTGAATGGAAAAGAATATGTCTTGTTTGGGCAATTTAGTGTTTTGGGAATTTTGCAACTGGATGCAGCACAGGGACATGAATCCTTGACCAAGGCTATAAAGAAGCTTCTTCTTAGGGCCCTGTGAGGGCTCTGGAGTTGAACAGATCTGAGTTAATTCTTGGCTTCAGGCTTTGCCTCTTACCTAGGCTGTGTCACATTTTGCACTCTGAGTCTTAGTTTCCTCATCTGAAATCTAGATCAGGAGTTCCCAAGCCCCAGAAGGCAGACAGGTACTGGTCTATGGCCTGTTAGCAACCAGACCATATAGCAGGAGGTGAGCCGTCGGAGAGGGAGCCCTGCTTTCTGTCAGATCAGTAGTGGTGTTAGATTCTCATAGGAACATGAATGCTATGGTGAACTGTGTATGTGAGCTATCTAGGTTGCATGCTCCTTATGAGAATCTAATGCCTGATGATCTGAGGTGGAGCTGAGGTGGTGATGCTAGCACTGGGGAGCGGCTGCAAATACAGATTAACACCAGCAGTGAGGTTTGACTGCACATTCCCCACATGGAAAAATTGTCTTCCATGAAACCTTATGCCAAAAAGGTTGGGGACCACTGATCTAGATAATAAGTTTTGTCCTAGAGAGTTGCTCTGATGATTATATGAGGCCATAGGTTTTGGTTAGTATCAGGTGTCAACTTGACTGGATTGGGGAGTGCCTGATGGCTGGTGAAGCATTGTTTTGGGGTGTGCCTCTGAGGGTGTTTCAAGAGGAGATTGACATGTGAGTCAGTGGACTGGAAGAGGAAGACCTGCTCTTGATGTGGGTGGCACCATCCAATTGACTCGGGGAGTGTCTAGGACAAAGCAAGTAGAAGACGGTATATTTAGCTTGCTTAGCTTACTTTTTTTTCCTTCTGGAGATGGACACTTCTTTCTCCTCCTGCCCTTAGACATCAGACTCCAGGTTCTTCAGGCTTTGGAGTCTGGGACTTGTACCATCAGAGTCTGAAGCCTCCGGGGACTCTTAGGACTTAGGTTTCGGGCTGGGGGCTTCATAGTCAGCTTCCCTGGATCTGAGGCTACCAGACTTATACTGAGTCATGCTGCTAGTTTCTCTCATACTCTAGCTTGTGGATGGCCTGTTGTAACACTTCACCTTTGTGATGATGTGCGCCAATTTCCCCTAATAAATTCATTTTCTTATCTCTCCTTTTGTTTCTGTACCTCTGGAGAACTCTGACCAATATACAACACACAAAGAAAACTTCGTACAGAACCTAACAAACAGTAATTGGTAGTCATTAATATCATAGGAGTAAAAAATAAAGCCTTTCACATTATTTCCTCAAATATTTACAGAGCTCTGAGCTTCTACCTAATGCAGTGGTCCTCAACCACATAAGACCCCATGTTCCTTGGATAGAATACCTATTTGGCAACGGTCTCTTTAGTACCCTGAAAATAAGTGCACAATTAGTACAGCCTCTTATTACTTAATGTGTAATAACAACATGGATCAGCAACATCATGGCCATCATCTGGGAGCTTGGTAGAAATGCAGAATCTGGGCCAACTCTCATGCCCCCTGAATCAGAATCTGTATTTCAACAAGACCCCCAGGTGTTCTATATGGGCAGTAAAGTTAGAGACGTATTACTATGACATAGTTACATCTACAATTACAGAAACAAAATGCCCTAACTGTAATATAAAGGGGGAATAGAAGGAAAATAATAATAATAATAGTTTTTTTCATACACAAAGGCTCACACTTAACTCTAGCAGAAAACATTTTTGCTTATATGTAGAATCTG
Source organism: Tarsius wallacei (assembly GCA_963574415.1). NCBI lineage: Eukaryota > Metazoa > Chordata > Mammalia > Primates > Tarsiidae > Tarsius > Tarsius wallacei. Next base: position 24,670 of record CAUYQG010239265.1, on the reverse strand, counting down.
TGTGAAAGTAGCAGCTCTGCATACAGACAGATACTACTGTCATGTATCAGCAGCCAAAATATCATAAGCATTGTCCCAGCTAATGATATTCTGAAATGATGGACAGCTCTTGGTAAAGTAGTGAATGAACAAAAAGTACACTGCAATCTTTCCTGGATATATGCACCATTTGTATTTCTAGAAAATACAGTGTTTGTTAAAATCAATGCAAATGTAATATGAAGTTAGATTCAAGGATCTGATAGTTGTAAAATAACTTCCCACTACATGGAGGCTTGGTGGGACCTCCAAAAGTAATATGTGAAATGGGTCAATTATTTGTTGTATGAGGTTATGTCTGGCTTCCAGCTACTAAATGCCTGTAGTGTTCATCCAGTTATTGTAGCAATCTAAAGTGCCCACTAACGATAAACTATCTGAAAAGGAAATTAAGAAAACAATCCACTTTACAGTGACAACAAAAAGAATAAAATACTTAGTGTTGTGGGTAGTGACCAGTCAGTCAGAGTCATGGATAGTGAAATAATTCACCCATGTCAGATCAGAGTAGAGAAGGACAGGTTTATTGAGTACACTGCAGGGGAGCAGTGGGTAGGGCTATGATAGAAGAGCTATCTGCCCTGAGTCAGTGATTTAAGCTTGTTTTTATATCGGAGTTGTCCTCTTTTTGTTTCCTGTCATGCATATGAGAGGTGGAAACATGGCGGTTCTGATTGACTGGTGTTTGACTTTGATTGTAGGCTGCTCATTGCTCAGTTGGAGGTTAATTAACACAAGGTGGTTCTTGTCCTATAAAATGGCTTCCACACTTAGGAATAAACTAAAAACACAAGTGAAAGACTTGTACACTGACAATTATAAAACATTGATGTAGGAAATTAGAGAAGACACAGATAAATGAACGGAATTCTGTGTTCATGGATTGGAAGAATTAATATTGTTGAAATGTCCATAAGTGATCTCTAGATTCAATTTAGTCCCTATCAAAATCCCAATGGCATTTTTTTATTTACAGAAATAGAAAAAAATTCTAAAACTTATATGAAAACACGAAAGACTCCAATAGCCAAAAGCAACCTGGTGCAAGAAGGACAAAGCTGGAAGCATCATACTACCTGATTTCAAAATATATAACAAAGCTACAGTAAACAGAAGAATTAAATTTGACTTTTATCTCATACCATATATAAAAATCAATTGAAAATGGATTAAAGACTTAAAAACGTAAGACAGAAACTATAAAATTACTAGAAGAAAATATAGGGACAATACTTCTTGACATTAGTCCTGGCAACATTTTTTTGGGATATGACCCAAAAGAATGGACAACAAAAGCAAAAATAGACAAGTGAGGTTGTATCAAATTGAAAAGTTTCTGCACAGCAAAGGAGACAACCAAGAGTGAAAAGGCAACCTGTGGAATCAGAAAATACTTGCAAACCATATATCTGATAAGGGGTTAATATCCAAGATTTATTAGTTTCTATATAAGGACCTCACACAATTCAAATAGCAAAAACTCAAATGACCTGAATAAATATTTTTTTCCAAAATGGATATAAAAACTGCCAACTGGTTTATACGAAGGTGCTCAATATCACTAATAATTAGGGAAATGCAATTCAAAACCACAATGAGATATCACCTCACACCTGTTAGGAAGGCTACTATCAAAAAGACAAGAGATAACCAGTGTTGATGAGAGTGTGGAGAAAAGGACTTTTGTACACTGTGGATGGGAATGTAAATTAGCACAGTACTTATGAAAAACATATGTAGGATCCTCAAAAAATTAAAAATAGAACTACCATACGATCTGGCAATCCCACTACTGGGTATATACCCAAAGGAAATGAAATTCGTATTTCAAAAAGATATCTGAACTCCAATGTCCATTGTAGCATTATTCACAATAGCTACAATATGGAAACAACATAAATGTCCATCAATTGACGGGATAAAGAAGATGAGGTTTATATACACAATGTAATACTGTTCAGCCTTTAAAAAAGGCTGTGACAACATGGATGAACCTGGAGGACATTATGCTGAATGAAATAAGCCAGATGCAGAAAGACAAATATTGTGTGATCTCACTTATATGTGGAATCTAAAAAGGTAGAAATCATAGAAGCAGAGGGAAGAATGGTGGTTGCCAGGAGATAGAGATGTGGGGAAAATTATATGTTGTTAAAAGGGCATAAAGCTTCAGTTGTGCAGGGTGAATATATTCTGGAGATCTTATACAGAATTGTGACTATATTTAATATTACTGTCTTGCATACTTGAAATTTGCTGAGAGATTTTAAATATTCTTACTTGAAAAATGTGGTGACTATGTGAAGGCTTGAATATGTTAATTCACTTGATATATTGGTAATCATTTCCCAATGTATATCAAAACATCATGTTGTACATGTTAAATATATATAATTTACATTTGTGAACTATGCCCCAATAAAGATGAAAAAACAGATTATTGACTGCTTAGGATTGAGAGTGGGGGATGGTAGAATAGGGGAGTGATAACTAAAGGATACAGAATTTCTCCTTTTTTGAGAAATTGACTGTGGTAATGAATGCATTTATCTGTGAATATGCGGAAAACCATTGACCTGCACACACTTTAAATGGGTAGATTGTATGGTATATGAATTATATCTCAATAAAGCCATTAGACAAATGTTCTCTATTTTATTTTTATTTCTATTATTTTTGGTAAATGTCCCCTAGCGGCTCTCTAAGACTGTAGAAACCTAGTGCCAGAGTAGAGTGATCCCCCAGAGAGTATTCTGACCAACCTCTCCACTTTTGAGATGGAAAAACCGAGTGTCCGTTTCACCTTTATCCCTTTCTCTAGAGAAGTTTATTCTCTTATTTAACATTTCTTTTCAGTTTTATGTCATCTGTTTTATAAGACAATTTTTTGTGTGTTTCAACAATTTTATCCTGCTCAATTTACAAGTGAGTAAAACAAGGCTTAGAGAAGGAATGTGCCTTGCTTGACAGGTTAACTTACTGAGGTCCCCATCTAGATGCAGGGTATTCCTCGGGTCCTTAATGTTTAACTAAAAATGTTAACAATTCAATTGTTCTAATTTCCTTCTTCTCTTCTCCAGGTAGTAAGCCCTGTGTCTGTATCCAAATGATGGTGCAAATGTTGAAAAGTGACAGTCCTGCAATTAAATATGCTAAACCTTAAGTAGATTCTCTTGCTGTTGCCTTTTGCAGGCTGTTTGTATCTTATGTAGAAATGAATTTGTCACAAATTCATACTGCACAAGAGTTTTGCAGATGTTCTGAACTGATTTGTATTATTCCACAAGTCTTTACATGAAGGTAGTATGCTGATTGAGAGCACCATGGAAGAGTCAGATGTGGATCTGAGTCCTAGCTTTATCACTTCCCAGCTGTGGGACCTTAGGACGCCTGAGTTAACCTCTCTGAGTCTCTTTTACCTCATTTGTGAAAGTGAAGAGAGTATGTCTAGTAACTCTAAGACTCTCAATTTCTGATATAGGCCAAATGCTTCACAGTGCTTGAGTCTCTCTGTCTGTCATTCCTTCCCCTCACTATCATGAAGCGCTTTTCTTTCTTTTTTTTTTTTTTCTTTTATTTGAGTTGGAGTCTCACTCTGTTGCCCAGACTGGAGTGCAGTGTGGCACGCTCCTGGCCACCGCAGCCTCGACGTGCTGGGCTCCAGCGATCCTTCTGCCTTAGCCTTCCAAGTAACTGGAACTACAGGCATGCACTACCACACCCGGCTAATTTTTGACTTATTGTAGAGACGAGGTTTCGCCAAGTTGCCCGGGTGGGTCTTGAACCCACGGGCTCAGGAAACTCACTTGCCTAAGCCTCCCAAAGCGCTGGGATTACAGGCTGACCCACCGAGTCCGGCCTGCGCTTTTCTTTTTCAAAGTCCTATATGGTAAATACTTTTCTGTGATGTTTCTGCTTACCTCTCCTTCAGGTTAGTTCTTCTCAATTTGGGCTCCCCAGAATTTTGTGCAGACCTCCATTTAATCCTTAACTGTCTTATTGAAATGATCTCTTCACAGGTCTGTCTCATCCCCACTAAACTGTGAATTCCTTGAGGACAGGACTCTGTTTCATTCATCTCTGTATTCTCAGTGCCTAACTCATGCCTGGCTCAGAGTAAGAACTCAATAAAACTGTATTGGACATCGAAATCAATGTTTATAACAATCACTTTTTCTCCTTCCTGATATTCATGGCATTTGCTGTCCAGGTTATATCACACATTTTGGTACTAAGTCATCTTCCTCCTGGTGCTGTTTGCTCTCAAATTGGTTCGTGCATGTAACTGTGGGCTCTCCAAAATGACTAAGTTCCATAAGAGCAGGACATTCTTGGACACATAATAAGTTGTCAGTCATCACAGTTTGATTTTGAAACAGCATTGTGCAATTGGGATGCCACCATATCAGTGGGGTTGCATTGACAGCAATTTGCCAGAAAAATCGGAAACTGTGCTTTGATGGAAATGGTCTTTCCTACTCTAGGGGATTCTCTCTTCCACAGTTGGTTGCAATGGATTTCCTCATTACATATGAACACCAGCACTTTCTGAATATTCGGACTCTTGTTCAGCATTGATTCCCATTGGTGGGCATGAACATCCTGACTATACAAATAACTATTCCAGATATTTTGGAGATTGATATGGCCACGAAGATCTTAAGGGACGTAGTAAGTCTTTGAGAGACCAATCCATAGCATTATTCAGGAATTTGAACATCACTCATTAGAGTGAGTAGTTTTACAGATTATTGAATCAGAGCATCAAAAGGCATTCCAAATCTTTATTCATTTATAAATATTTACAAATCTTTTAAAGATCCAGTCTGTCATTAACAGTTTCTGTGCTGTATATTTTCAGTATCCACAGTGACCCCAGAGGAGCCTGTGCTGGCAGGAGTAATGCTGTGGTATGTTCAGCTCTGCTGGATCTCCATAGAGGGGGGCTGGAATGCCTTGTGGAACAATGCCCCGGGCTCCCAAGAGCAAAGAATGAAGGGCAGCCTAGTTTGATAACCACATTAAAGCACTACCAACATCTGTTCAAGCCAAAGACAACACTATCTACAGGAATTAACCTTCTGAACCACTGAATCATTACCCTCAGCAGAGCGAAAGTTGGACAACAAGAGCCTATTTGTCAGTGGTTCCTCAGAGAGACGTGGTAAGCCATATTTTACTGCAAACAGCGTGAGAAGGCCTGGCTTGGCTTTATACATTTTAAACACAGAATATATTTGTGTGGGAAACAAGTGAGCAATGAATGTAAATAAACTTTTGATGATACCTTGCGACTTTGAGCATTTATTCCATTCCAGAACAAATGGACCATGGGGCATGTCCCAGAGAATAGCATTTCCTGAATTTGTACCTAAATGTTTCCTCCCTGTTAAAATAAAATATTAGGTATCAATGATGAGAGTACTAACAATATGCAAGATGCAATGCACATTTGCACTAAGTAGAAAAAAACCCTAACGTTTTGTTGAAAGTAATATAATTCACTATAAATGTAATAATAACTACTTGGATGAGCTTTGTGATGTTGCATCAGACAAAGAGGGAGGCAAGGATGATGGGAGGGGAAATGTAATCAATTACATGTTTTAGTACAGAAGTAACAATAGCATGCGTGTCATCAAAACTTTAGAAGAATAATCTGGAATTCAGGGGTATATTTTTTAGAATGAAGACTGGCTGCAACTTTTACTATGATAGATTTTAAGCCTTGCACCACACCAATTGGAAAATCCATCTTCAGCTTTTTATTTGCTGATACATTCTAATTGCAGCAACACGTCTTTAATAGGTAATGCTTTTATGCCAAATCTGCCTCAGAAGAGTAAGACTAAACTGACCTTTGTCCTTAGATTAGTCCCTGGAACATATGTATTTTATTTTATGACACTTACATAGTACGTATTATGTGCTGTTTTAAATGAAACAGAGTTAATACCTTGTAGTGACTGACACCTATACTGGCTATAAAACTATCTCTTTTTAATGATTCAAAGTATATAGACTATCCATACATAGTCTATATAGCATATATAAAGTATTTAGAAGTATTCATATATAGGATGTGTACATATATATTATATAGCATATATAAAATATGTAGACTTATTTTGCCAGATAAAGTAAGGCAAGATGGAATGTCAGTGTTGTGGTTTATTCTATTTACCTTTCCAGGAGTCATTAAGTCTGTAATACTGTGAGTGGTTTCAGGAATGACTTCCTTGTGAGCTGACTTGCTAATGCTTATACAGTGTACCTAGGTGAGTGGCATGATATTATTGAGTCAGTACAAAATGGCCCGACACTGTATTGGGTCTGGACAAAGCAGACAGCAATGGGAAATACCACCTAAATACATAACCTAAATGGACCCCCTTTATGAGTTTGAAGGCAGAGTTCTGTTTTAGTTCTAGCCCCTCAACTAGATCTGGCAAACTGTAATGCTGGAAATTATAGCTAAGCCATGGTGGGACACAGGGGCTGGCACATAGCAGGGATTTAACGAATATATTTGAGTGAGTGAGGGAATGAAATAAAGCAGAAAGCTTTTGTCCAGAAGTTTTGCCAACGTTGTCCATGAACACTAGGGGGGTTACCAAGATCCTTTTGAGGGGTTTAAAAGACCCAAACTATTTTTATAGTACTTGGCATATATTATTTGCCTTTTCCATGGCGCTGCTTCTTGCACTGAAGGTGCAGAAGCAATGGTGGCTAACTTTGCTGGCTTATTAGCATGAATCAAGGCGGTGGCACCAAGCTGTACTAGCATCGTGTTCTTCACCACTAAGCAGTCACAGAAAAATAAATAAATCCAGTTTCACTTAAGAATGTCCTTGATGAAGCAGCAAAAATATTAATTTTATTACATCTCAACCCTTAAGCACTTGTATGCATAAATCACTTCTGCTGCACACTGAAGTGTGATTGTTGTCTGAAGAAAAAGCACTGGTGCAATTGTTTGAATTGCATACTGAGCTGGCTACTTTTTTTTCTAGGAAAGATTTTTTTTTTCCTTGAAAGAACAACTGACAGGCAAACTGTGGTTATTTTGATTTGGGTATTTGACAGATATTTTCTCAAAAACGAGCAAAGTGAGCCAGTCATTTCAAGGAAAACAGCTGACAGTATTTATTGCCAATGATGGAATTTGAGCATTCAAGCAAAAATTACAATTTTGGAAAACCTGCATCCACCACTGTGAGGCTGACAGTTTCTCAATACTTTAATTAAAACTGAGAAATGTAAAATGTATTAATTTGTTTAAATGACAAAAATAAACCTATTACATGTTCAAATGCCATATTTTATGAAAATTAGCTATATTTTTTAAAAACAAAATTGAGAAGAATGGACTTATTTTACATACTTGCAAATCTCTTTTGTGAGATTTCATAGCCTTTTCAAATAATTGTGGCTATTCTTCTTTGATATTGAGCCAAAACTGTAACTGTTTTTAAAGGTTTGCTGCAATGTGGAGTTTGAAACCATATCAATGTATTTTACATACTCTGTTATACCAGAATCCATTGATCTATCTTGTATTTTGAGTTGATTTTTGACCCGTGTATGATGTTGTAACATCATACATTGATCATTTAAAAAATATTGATTTCTGAGTTGTGAAACCATCCAATAATTACATTTTCAATTATACAAAATTCCAAAAAAATCACATTTGTTAATATCAGCACCAGTTCTCATCAGAAAAGTATTTTAAGTATTGAGAAACTGTCAGGCTCACAGTGGTTACCAAAGAGTGGTCCACAAACCACCACCACCACCACCATCATCATCATCACCTGGGAACTTGTTAGAAACACCAGTTCTTGGTGTTTCTAAACCTGTAGAATCAGAAATTCTGGGGGTGGGGCCAGCACACTGTTTTAACAAGCTCTCCAGGTGATTCTGATGCTATCTAAACTTTAAGAACTGGAAACCCTGTCCCTCCCTCATAGAACACTGTCCTAGTTCTCCTAGGGTCTCATGATTGAGGATAGTGGAAGAGCTGACTTTTCAAGCCGTGTTGCAAACTGGCATTCTCTTTGGACTTGAAAATAGATGCCTTGCTCATCACCCCTTCCCTCCACAAACACCACTTGCACTATAGTCATTTGGGTGAGCACCACAAGGAAACTTGCTAGAAAATCTAAGTCATGCTTTGAGCTCTAAGAAACACAGCATATACCATGCTTATTGATCAGAAGCACACTTTCTCTCTGGTCCCTGCCTTGTGTGTGATTTTACCACAGATCTTAATTGAGCTCATTTTCAGAAGTGTGAGACCAGAGTAAGTTTTCTAATATTGTTGACATAATCTCCCCCCATGCCCTGCTTTCATTTCTGATGACTGGGTATAGCTGGAACAAAATCCTGAGGCCAAGGAGCTGCCCAGCACTCACTTGCGGGCCTTGGTGGTTCCCTTTCACACTATCTGCAAGGCCTTATTCCATTCTCTCAGCTACCACACTCTTCAAATTCCCAGTGCCCTGGACTATAGCACTGAGTCTTGGCTTTTGGCTCATTAAGAACATTTATTGACATACCCAGCTTTCTATTCCAGAAACCTGGCTGTCACCCTTGACTCTTTCTTCTCCATCACCCTCCGTGTCCAGCAGTCGACAAGCCATACATTTTCTGCTTCCTATTAGGGAGTCAGCAGAGTAGAGTGGTTAAGAGTGTGGCTTTTGGAATTAGATGCTTGAGGTCAAATCCCACCTGCACTAGTTTCTGTGTGACATGGACAAGTTTCTCAGCTTCTCTGGGCCTTGATTTCTTCAACTGTAAAATAAAAAGTGCTATGATAATAATGCTACCTACCTTGTAGTATTATTAAAGGAATAAACAAGGCAATATGTAAGATGCTCAAAATAGTGTTTGGAATATCTGTTTCATTTAAAAAGCACCTTCAGGGGGCTTGCACTGTGCTAGGGTGTATATAGTGGTAAACAAGCAATGCACTAGTTTAGGTTCCAGTTGTCTCTTGTGTCATCCTTAGTGGTACCTCTCTCTTTGCTGTCCCTGTCTTTCCTCTGGCTTCTTCCAACTATTCTTCATTCATCTCAAAGAGGAATCTTTTCCAAACATCAGTTGTATCATATTGTTCTCTTGTCTAAAACCTTTCAATGGTCCTTCACTGACTGTAGGATAAAGTTTGACCTCTTTACCAAGGCTTATCATGGTGAATCACCTTTCATTCCTCACTGCTTTGCCATTTGACCTGTATGTCCTCACAGAGTTTCTATGCTGTGTTCCCAGAGCCCTCTTCTTTTCCCTGTTAAAGCACCTACCACTTTCGCTATACTGCTCTTTATACACATCTCTCTCCAAATGGACTGTGAAAGTCTTAAGGTCAGAGACTGCACGGGGGGAGGAACCCCCCAAAATGGAATTACTTTTTGGAGAGCAAGCCCCTTGTGGTACAGGCTTCCCTTGCTAGATGAATTCTAGGAACACATCAGCATCGGTGGACCAGCTAGCATTGTTGTGAGAGACTGCTTTCAACCTCAGTGAAATTTTTTTGGAGATTCTTTCAAAGCATTTGCCCATTTCATAATGGGCAATTTACAAGTGCACCTGCTCACACCATGCTGAGTGTTCAGCATGACCCTCATGCCCTACCCTCCCTATTCACCTGATTTTGCCCCAAGCAATATTTTTTTTTGTTTGTTTCCCCAGATGAAAAAAGTCCTCAAAGGGAAATGTTTTGCCAATGTGGAAGAGATGAAACAAAAAAGACAGAAGCACTAAAAGGCATCAAAATTGATGAGTTCAAAAACTGTTTTGAGTGATGGAAAAAGTGTCTCGATAGATGTATTGCATCAAACGGAAAGTAATTTGAAGGTGACTGAAGTTTAAACTTGTAAGAATAAATACACAATTTTTTATACATAAATTTCTTTTTTGGGGGTCCCCCCTCATATACTAGTCATAGTTGTGTTTCTGGTGCCTAATAAAGAAATCAGGAAAGAGATAATGGTTCAGAATGTTTGTATCTCAGAACTTACATGGTATTTCCTCGTATGTATGGATTCTCAGGGCCAGCCCAGTCACTAAAAATCATCACGTGTGGGGCTTCTCTTCCTGGCTCTGAAACATAATCTTCTGGGGAACTTGTTACAATGCAGATTTCTGGGCCTTCTCTCCTGAGATATATAACTCATAATGCCTATGGAAGGACTCAAAAATCTATATTTTAACAAGTACACTGAGTCAGTGATAGTCAAGTTTCAGACTCACATGAAGGAGTTTAGTGACTCCAGCTCCCTTTTTTTGCAGATGCGGAGTCTAAGGCACAGAGATTGAGTTATTCCTCCAAGGTCACATAGCGTGTCCATGGAAGAGCTGGGATCCTCTGTACCAGTGCCCCATCTTCACTTCACTTAGAGCAACTCCTCTTTCATCTGCTTTATATATGGGACTTAAGCAAAAGAGGGACTTGTTTTGTTTTCAATTAAGAAAGAGTGCAGTCTTGAAGACCCCTGTACTCTACCACACTCACTGCCCTCCACTGTAAGACTCCTTAAACACACCTGTGGGAAGGCAGTGTGATGCAGTGGGCTTAGTACTGAGCAGGGGGCTGGGAGGCCTGTATTATCTCCTGACTTTGTCACTAAGGGACTGTGTGGGGTAAGTCACTTCACTGCTGTTGTGGGTTTCCTCAGTATTAGAATGGACATAATCAGACCTATGCTGCTTAATGAGCAAGGTTTCTATTTGGCGAACATATTTTTTCTTCTCCATAGAGCCACGCACAGTGCTTCACCTGTAGCAGGAGCACCAATAAATGTTTAGGTAATGAATAAATGAAAATGTTTTGTAAAGGAGAAAGTGGTCTATGAATGTAAGTATAATTAATAACAAATTCAAAGCTGGCTGCTGTAGTCACTCTAATAATAACCTGATTCAAAATGGTTCCTTACATAATGGACCAAACCACCTTAAGAGGCCTTGTTTTCTAATGTAAGAAAAGGACAACTTTCACTGACCAGTCTCATCTACAAGTTGTCAAAAGAGTCAGCTAATTTGGTCGATTCATTGAAAAAGCCAGACCAACAGTATTAGGCCTTGTGCTTCAAAAGAAGCTAAGTGGCTCGAAGCCTTTTCCATTGCCGCTCATTGGTTTGGCGTTACGTACACACAGTTATCCTTTCAGTTTACACAAAATGGCTTATTTTCATTTCTGAAATAGCAGCCACGTGGGAGCCCCTGGTTGCTGTGGAGAAGGCAGGGAGAGGCCCAGCTGGTTGACAGTCACGGGGCTCCTTGAGCCCTCTGCTTTGCCTTGGCCGCTGTTGGGAGGCGGGAGTCCAAGGTTTTTATAGTTCTTCTCTCGAATTAGTGCCCGCAGACTCTACAGCTATGAACATGCAATTAGTCTTTGTTTGTGCACAAAAGGGAGCTTGACCCTTGCCCGTCTTTGATTGGCATGTACAACTCTTGTAGCTACTTACCTAAGGCCCTCTCCAAGGAGCACAGCACAACATCTTGTTCCTGCACCTGCCTTCAGCTTTTCTCTTTTGTGACTTGTTTCATGTAATATTTGGCCCAACTCACAGCAAGATTGCAGAGATGAAGGCATCATGCAGGCACACTAAGATTTCCTGTTTTTCAGGGAGGTGGAGGAGTATGTGGGAGGGCGGTTTGAATCCACAATCTGAGTTTTGGGTAATTGCTGAGCCCCAAAACACTTAGCAGGGGCCCAAAGGACTGTTTTATTTTTCCTTAATAAATGAACACTTTGTTTGTTTTCAAAAGCAGACCTCCCACGTTATAGAAAACAAGCTGTATGCATGAAGCTTTACATTTCTTTCCCAGTTCACCTGCTTTCTTATCAATATCAAAACTTTGTAATTTTTTAAAAAAAGACAATTACTATAAAAGACATGCAATTATTATGGTCAGAAAATTCCTCTCTAAACAATGTTTTTTGAGATACTAGAAGAGTGTTTATTAGCAGCTTGAATTTTTGGCAAATGTTTTCTAGGACCTTGAAATGTGCTCATTTCTACTATCCATGTCTAAACATGCCATGCTGTATTAGAATAAACTACTCAGCTACGGCATTTAGGAAAAAAAACCTCCAAGGCATATTTGATTTGTAGTGGAAACCATTTCTAGCTCCCAAATCTGCAGAGAACATTTAACAAAAGCCTCAAAACAAAAATACCTTCCTTTTATGGAGTGCCTACTTAGGTTCAGGCATGGTACTGGCTACTTTGTACATTTTTTCTCTTCTAATCCCTAAATCGGTGCTCCAAGTTGGGTTTTATTGTATCTATTATACAGAGAAAAAAAATGATGCTTAGAGATGTTAAGGAATATAATCATGTCTGTTCAGTTGCTGAGAGGCAGAGCAGACAGGTGAAAACAGGTGTCTTTGTTCCTTTATGTCATACCAGTGAGACTTAAAAAAATGCACACAAAATTTTATACAGCTGAAAGAGTTTTGTCCTTCAAAATAGTTACCCTGGATATGCAGATGTATCTTACAACAGCATGGCTACCGTTATCCTTGGGTTGCCACTTCGGAGCTGACTCATACACTGCATGGGAACATCCATTTTACTCCTTATTTACAATGTACTGATGACCATTGTGGCATTGCCCATATGGATGATGTACTTTTTCACAAGACCTGATTCCAAGTCACTTTTGGCTTTTAAAACAAAATCACAAACCTCTGGCAGCAAGGATTTGCCAATACTGAGAACATTCAGAAGAAAGTGATCTCAGTTCTAGAAATGATTCTAAAACAAGTATTTTTCCCCCAAAATGGCTGTGATTGGCATAGGTGTGTGTTTTTAAAGTGACCATCTTATAAGAGTTAGGCCTCTTCTGAATAATGTATGGGCTCTGCCATGTTTAGCCCGGCATGGAATGGTCATAGGAGCTTGCCTTCAGACATCACACTTCCTGTATAGGAATCCTGGTTCTTGCAGTTTAGTAGCTCTGTGCTTTGGGGAAAGTTATTTGACCCCTCTAACCTTAGATTTTTTGTCTATAAAATGAGGATAATAATATTATCTACTCAAACAGGGCTGCTGTATGAATTAAATGATAATATTTGCAGTATTCTAGGTACATAGTGAGTGCTCAATACACATTAGTTTTCTATGCTCACTTCTACTGCTTGGTAGAACAAAATCATTTTGTGGTGATACCTTATCTCTTCTGTGATTCATAGATGGTTAGTGCTGGAAGAGCACTTTATGATAATCTTATTTAAAAATAGCAGAATCTGCAGTTCAAAGGAAAAATTAAATGGACCTACAAAAACTACAATAGCCCAAGTGAAGTTACTGTTGTTAAAGTGGGTGGATCAGAGACAGAAAGGAGCAGAGTTCTAGCATTTCAGGCTCCACATTACTTGTTCAGTTGAATGGTGTTGTCAGCACTGAATCATGCCTCTTCCCCCTTCCAACATGTGTTACAAAGGAAGTCCTAACCAAACTTTAAGGCTCCACCTAAATCCTAAAACCTCCACAATGGCTTCCAGAAAGAACGAGCCAGAATTAATCTCTTCTTTTCCAATTCTCCATTGGCAAGTTTCCACTATAACATTTAGCACATTTTCCTTCGTATTAGAGTTGTTTTCATCTATACCTCTTCTTTACATCAAGTTCTTTGGGGGCAAGGTTTACGTCTTAATTATCTGTCTCCCACACAGTGCCTGATAATGTGATTTACACATAGGAAGTCTTCAATTACTGCTTATTGAATTGTTAAATAAATGACTAGAGATAAATCCAAATCATATTAAGGTCTAGGAAACCAAGGGAAAGATTCCTAATAAAATGTATTATTTGTTTTATCAAAGTTGTCCTCTTTAAAATGTAACTTGAGATGATTCATAAATCCAGACCTCACTGATTTATGTCATCCTGGCATGATGTGCTTGCCTGATTTCTTAAGCAAATAGAGCCATTTTAATCCTCCTTTGACCCTTTTCCCATCATTTGAAGGAGAAGGAGACAGAAGAAAATCTTCTACACAGTTAATACCTTGAAATATGCAAACAATTGGAAAACCTTTAGTCTAGGACTCATAAGATATCAACAGTTAAAAAAAAAAAAACAGAGCAATGGGTGAATGTTGACAAACATCTGTTTTTGATGTTTTTGATGAAGCTAATATTAGGAATTCATATTTAGAGTCACAGAGATACTGTATTTTGTAAAGGGGAATAATTGAGGGGGAATAATTGAAAAAGGCTTTGAAAATATATTGAGTCGAATTCAAATGAGAGAAAACATCATAGAGAATAGCAGGAAAATGTAAGAAATCCATCCAGATCAATCTTTCTTCTGACTTGTAAGACTATTACTACGTAGGTGTGCTTTGGTATCTAATTATGAAGCCTTGTAAGAGAGAAAAAAGATGGAATAATCAGATGCCATGGTACTTCCAAGAATGAAATTTGTTAATTTGTTTTTGAATAAAATAAAGGCATTTTAAGTATTATGTATTCCACTTTATATATTACCTAATAGTATGTAAGATGTACACATTTTTTTTTACATTCCATAAATATAAGCAAACTATAGAGCACAGATTTCTAATTTATACATTAGTATCTTGTGTGTGGTAGTGGTCAAAGATTAATTATCAGAGGTAAGGCTGGAATGGTTTTCACTGGATTTTAAGATACACTCATATCAACATTTAGAGGAGTGAGATCTGCTGTTTGTTTTTACAAGGATTAGTCCTATTATTTCATGATCATTCTATATTCAATTTAACTGATGACAAAAGAGGAAAAAGTAGAGCTTTAATGATGGCTGTAATCTCCCCATAGAAGACCAGTGCACAAGATTTTTCATATTGTGGATCTGGGATTAAACTCAGGTTGACATACCTTCCACTTTGGCCATAATCCAGCCAGAGCTTTAAGGCTTTTCAACCCTGTAAACAAATCTCAAAGAATCAAAGGATGACAAATTCTGTGCAACAGGGGTTGGTTTGTACATTTTAAGGGAGAAGGTTGACTTCTGTAACACTTGTGCACAGAATGAAGCTGCTACTGCTGATGAGATGACAAGTCAGAAAAGCAAAATCCTTGCTTTAAAGGCAGCAACAAAGACAAATAGCTTGCTTGGTTAATACTTATTTCTGCTAGTGGGAAACTTGTAAATGTTAGGGAAAGAAGGGAAGTAAAACAATTATCCTTGGATCAAAAATTTAAAAGTATTATCAAGTGATCGTCTTTCTACAAAATCTTCTCAGATTCCTGGGTGAATTTTCCTGAAAAGTCCCTTTGAATCTATGAAAGAGAAAAGAAAAATAATCTATGATCTCAACAGTGTTCCTTCCCCTCTGGATTTGTTGCAGCAAGCACAGGGAGAAATTGTCAGGCTGGATAAGAGAGAGCTCCGTGATCTATACATGAAGGGCTATATACAACACAAGATTAAATTTGATTTTACTGGGTTCTGTGTGACCTGTTAAACTGATGTTGTACATACACTTTAGAAGGCATTTCCTTGCATTAAGATATCATTTGTGGTTTGTGGTTGTTTCCATAACAAGCTTGCCATTCTGGTCCTTTTCCAGGAAATATGACCTCCCAGGGCACCAGTGGTCCTCATCTACAGTGTGTTCACACCCTGGGGTGTTACAATCAGTTGGGAGTTGGATTGCAAATACTTTGCTCCTACTAATAAGTAAGGATCTGAAGTTTGTGAGTGATTGCCTGTTTTAGTAAATTAGACCTAGTTCAAGTTTGTTCTTATGAAAGTGTTACTCTACATTCACTTGTGTCCTGAAATCCTTGCCTAATTGGGAAAGAATGAGGTGGGAACTTGAATAATCTTGACTAGGTTAAATGAATTGGACTAAAACGAAAAGACCTCTGGGTCTACATTTTCAATGCCCTTGGATTGCAAGAGTAGAGTAGAAAACTGATGGTTGGACAAGAGCAAGGGCATTTTGCTGTGCTTAAAATCAGCTTTGAACTCAAGGACTGATTTCTAAATCACTATTTAAACCTTTGACCTTGATTTGAATCAAATTTCCATTTGAAAATAAAGAGGGCCTCCATTTGTGAGATTCTAACCAACATTTGAAATTGTGAAAGTGGTTAAAACTTGAACATAGTTTAAAAAACAGGAAAAAGTTGTTGGCCACTCTAGCTTGGAATTCTGCTGTATATAAGATAATGAAGCAATTTTGAAGTTTTTAAAGTAAGTGAGTTCAGGGTTGTGGTGAGTGAGTCCTTACGAATTTCTGCAACTTGCTCTTGAGGCTCTCTGAGCACTTTGCACTTTGCTCAGAGAATCTCCCACTCTCAGAGTTAGAAGGGATTTTAGAAGTCATCTAATCCAAACCCCCACCCTTTTTTCAATTCTGCTTTCCAACAATGAGTGGAATGTGGCAGAAAAAATGCCAGTAAGAACCATGAGGGGATGGGTGGCTTAAGGATGTTATGCCTACTTCAGAAAGGACAGACACTAAAGGAAGAGAAATAAATGAAATGAAGAAGGGGGGGGGTTGAGTGAGAGCAAAATAAATAGCGTTTGCAAAGCCTAAGGAAGAAGGCCAGCCTGTGAGATTTAGTTGTGTAACAATGCATTTATATTTCCAAATTTCTGCCAGTTACTCTTGATCACTTCCTTCTTTGGAGTCCTGTCTCACTTAATGGAGAGTTTTATTGTGGCGCTGATCACTGTCTGTCTTGCAGTATGGTTATCTGTGAATATGTCTGTGTTTCCCTCTAGATTAGGAGCTCCTAGAGAAAAAAAGCCATGACTTCACTCATATGTGTAGCCATTTCAGTGCCTGACATGTTAGGGCACTTAGCAGGCAGTATTGTGGCATGGCTATGAATATGGACTTTGGTGTCTATAAGGGTTACTCTTAGCTTTAAAAATCCTGGATTGGAAATCTCTACCTGGCTTTGGCTGGTTCTATAACCTTAGGTAAATCACTTCACCTGAACCTTAGTGAGCTCATATATAAGATGAGTGGAAATAATAACTCTGCTCGCACCCAGTTGCAAGGATGAGAGTTCATCAGAGTGCTTGGTGCTTGGCAAATGATAGTTGCTGAAATTCAGATTATCAGGCCTCAAGAGATGCTTGGGATTATCTGCATGGAGCAGGTGGAATTGTCCTGGACCCATTGGAGGCACTACTCCAGTTGGCTGCTGATAGCGCTAAGTAGTCTTTAATTATTGAACCTCATAGTGGTGAATTCCTGACTTTAGCCAACTAGCCTACCCAATTTCAGCTAACTTAATAGTAGCTAGCTTTGTTGTTATGCAGACCTGTTTGATTTGATTAACCTGCCCTTTAATCCAAGGATGGGTTTCACCAGTGCTTTACCTCAACTCCTGCGTGAAGAGAAAACAGGTGAAACTCATCCTGAGGAGTCAGGAAGCAAACTTGTGCTTCCTGTTCCCTTCCAGGGCCCTACTGTGGATAACATTTTCCTTTGGGGACCTTTAGGTACTTTAGACAAAATGGCAGGCTATTTTGTTATCGGTAATCATAATCGTGATTGCTATCATGAATTATTTCTCCACTGTGTTTATTCGTGTCTACTCTCTGCTAGGTGTTAGGGGTAGAGGGTTGAAAGAGAGACAGTCCTGTCCTGGAAGAACATACAGCGTGATGTAGGAGATCCGGGTATACAAGACAATGTGGTGAGTGTTGTTGTGGAGGGAGCACATAAGGTATCATAAGAGCACAGAGGAGGGACACCAATTTCTTCCTTGGGACTTTTCAGAAAGCTTCCTGGAGGACATGCCTTCTGATCTGAGTTTTGAAAGAGAAAAGTTATCAGACAAAACCAAGAGAGGGAATTCAGCCCAATCAGAGGCAATAGCATGTGCAAAGGCAAGAAGGTGGGCGATATATTTGGCCTGTAGTATAAGATGTGAGGAGGAGAGCAATGAGAAAGTAATAACAACAGCAGCTAATGATAACAAAGCATTTACCATGTGTTGGGTACTGTATTCACTAACTAATAGTTGATAACTCATTTAAGTATCAAAATAAGAAAGCAAATCATTTTCACAGCTAAAATTTTAGAAACTCACTTCACACAACAGGCATTGGTCTGGTACACTGGTACCTGTTTTGGTACACTATCTAATTTAATCTTCATTATTATCCCCTATTTTCAGATCAGGCAACTGAGGTTGAGAGATTTGTTATTGCTCCCATACCACTGGCAATTGGCCAAGCTGGGATTTGAACCCAGTGATAGTCTGATTCTTGAACACTAGACAGCAGAGAGGCAGCTGTTTCCTTTCAGTACCTGTGGGACAGAATACATTGTAGTAAAAAATTATCCTATGTCAGGTAAGATTACCTGAATACTGATTCAGTCTACTGGAATTATTTTAGAAACAAAGTGGGTTGTAATAAACTAATGCATGTCCAAATGGACCCTGAAGTCAGCAGAGAGGTGAAGATGAGTTACTTCTGGGGAAAAATCTTTCCGTGCAGAAGTTAACAGAGTTCAGAAAATGTTATTAGGCAGAAGTTCTGTATTCATGAAAAACTCCAGGGTCCTGCAATGTTTTTATACAAACACTAAATTCCCATATAGCCAAAGTAAACAGAGCATCACAAATTGGGTTCTAACACCAGTGGTGAGCACTTTGTACAAGAGCTCACTCTTCTTCCATGCCATCAAAAGCCAATTACCTCCATGACAAAGCTTGTGCTGCTTACCCTAGGTTGCATCCAGCTGCATTCCCCTAGGACTTGTGAGAGACCACATCTGAGACTCTGACTGCGGTTGAGGCTTCAGCTCCATTTGCATGTATACCTGGGTTCTGGCCCTGGCTCTCACACTGATTAGTTGTGTGACTGTGCACAAGTCCCTTAACCTCTCTTAACTTATTTTCTTCATCTGTTGTGTGCAGTTGATAGTAGCTTGCCAACCTCACTGGATTGTGAGGGATAAAATGAGGCAATATGTAGTCTGGGGCTTTGAGAATGCAAAGACATGAAATAAACATAAGGGTCAATTATTATTCTCTGTCTCTTTGGCTTGTCTCCTGCATTGACATTTTTAAACTCATTAAAGACAAGGACACAACCTTTTCTTTACTTTTTGGGAACTTGAGAATATGAATCTTTTAGCTCTGATGAGCATTTGCCAAGAGGACATCTTTGTGCTTCAGGCAGCTTCTTTTTTAGGTGTTAGCAGCTGCGTATTTCTTTCAAATTATTATGATTTCATTTTGTAGAACTTCTGGAGAGTGCTTCACCCACCTCTTTCTTTTGAAAACAGAGGCTCTTGGTTGTCCTCAGAGCTCTTAAATAGTAGCAAAGACCCCAAGCAGGCTTGAGTGGACTCCTTTCATTTCTGTGTGCGGATGCACTAATAGCACTAATTAATAGGGAGGGTGGGCTTTGTAAACTGAGGACAAGTGAGTGAGTCATGGTATACAGGCTGACCCTCTCACCTGGGCAGCCTCTGAGGACACCTGCCTCAGATCATTAAGGCCCCTTGCTCAATTGACATAGTCTGACTGCCTCCGCTGGTGGGAGTGAACAAAGCCAAGCATTTACAGGCTGGAGTGTAGGGATGAATGCCTCTTCGTCCAGGCCCGGCCCAGACAGCTGCTCGTGTAAAGGGGTTTCAAATGAACATGTTTCTATTTAGAACGTGTATGTTTTGATTTAATTTGAAGAAAAGCATGAGGTGGCTCTCGTTTTAGAAAACAAACTAATTATGTACTCCTGTGTTGTCTGGTGGTCGGAAACCGGACCTGCCCACAACAGCACTTCATGGAAGGAATTTTCTTTCCTGTTGAATGTGAGACGCCTCTATAGGACCACAGCTGGTGCTTTTTCAAAATCACATGGCTGATAGCTTAAAAGGACCATTTAGAGAAACCTTGAGCACAGTAAATATTCTTTTTGTATTGAGAATTATCACCCCATAATTCGTTGTTTCTCTTTATTTGGATTGGCACATTTTGGATTTTCCCTTGAGTTTGGATACAGGGCCTAGGAAGTTGACTTGATGTTCTGTGTGTGGTTTAAAAGGTTCCAGAGAGGCAAGAGCTAGTGGACCAAGTGACACCCCTAAGCAGTTATTGGACTGAACCATTTGCATTTCCATTCAGGTCATGCTGTCTCAGCCAAGCTGTTGACTTAGCGCTGTTGTAACTTGGGTGGCTTTGACTCTTCCATTCAGGCTTTAGAAACATCATTGAGTTAACAGGCCACACACCAATTCACCCTTCTCCCTCCCTACTCTTCAACCCCTTTGTGTTAGATAAGGAGGCCTTTCCCTGCTACAAAAAGGTAGCAGGCCTCAAGTTCCATGAGCTCTGTGCCCCTTATACCACCCCTGATTTAGTCTTTGTGCAGGGCTGCTTTTGTTTCCCTCCGAGAATTAAAAGTTAATTGATACCTCAAATGGATGTTGGTCACAAAGCATTTTACCATCCAATGCAGTACTGCATCCCATTAGATTAACCCTCTTCCGTAGTTCATTGTAAATAAACATCCCACAACAACAACAACAAAAAAGCTTACCTACCTGAAGCATTGTATTCATTTGGGTTCTGCAGTAGGGCTAAAATTCTATGACAATGTCACTGGGTTAATTAATTTAGATTAATGACTCTTGGAGTTCTGTTTTCCTTTGCCTTCCCTATTTGTCACAGACTGCTGAACAAGTATTTCCAAATGTCTGAATTTATCAGGCTATCCAGAGTTCTTCCAGAGATGGGTAGTCATCTCAACCCAAGGCCTTTAATTGTAATAATGCAAATCCTCCTAAATGAATCAAATGTTGGGTCTTGATGTCATAATCTGATATAGATGGATTGTATATTCATATTCTTCTGATGAGTTTCTTTTCAGAGAAAAGTAATACATGATTTTTTTTCCAATCATGGAAGAAAGACTGTTCATGGAATCAAACGATAACTCAATTAAGTTGAGAAATAAAGAAATAAGGAGCAGACTCAAGTTACAATTTTGCTGTTACCCCGAGGGGCACAAGGGCACATGCCAATGATCTGACATGTGCTGGAAGAGTCCAGGTTTTAGTAAGATGTTCTGGAATTTTGAGGCTTAGAAATACATAAGTTGTTCTTCATGCTAAACAAACTTTCCCCATTAGCTAGTTTCTGTTAACTTTCAGCTATGGCTATACCAATAGAATAATTTTTGTTCCCATTAAAAGAATGGGTTTATTTTTTCCTGTAGTTAAAGCTAATTGGTTCACAAATGTGGTAGAAAGGATTGGTGGGAATTTAATATGTACTTCATCGAGGTTCTTATTTCTATTCCAGACTGTCCACCTGCTACATAATGCTTCTCATATACCACTTGGAGGATCAAAATAAAACCATGACCGCTCCAAAGAAGATACACAAATGGCTAATAATTAAATGCAAATTAAAATCACAATAAAGGATTACTACACACCTGCTAGGAAGGCTATTATCAAACAGTCAGATAGTAGCAAGTGTTGGCTAGGATATGAAGAAGCTGAACCCCTCTTACACTGCTAATGGGAATGTAAAATGGTGCAGCCACTTTGGAAAACAGGTAGTTCTTCAAAGTGATAAACAGTTTTACCAGATGAGCCAGCAATTTCACCCCAGGATATATACCCAAGAGAACTGAGAACATATGTCCAAACAAACACTTGTATACATGTTTTGACATCATTATTCATAATAGCCAAAAGAGGAAGGCAACCCAAATGTCCATCAATGGATGAGTGAATAAACAAAATATAATATTTTCCTTACTGTGTAATATTATTCAGTCATAAAAAGGAATGAAGTACTGATATGTACTAAAACAAGGATGAATCTTGAAAACATTATATTAAGTGAAAAAGCCAGAAATAAGCAAATTGTATGGTCTGTGGATTATATCTCAAAAAGCTGTTAAAAATAGAAATCATGTTTTAGATTTTGGGAATCAATGTTTTATCTACAACCTTCAAAAATTTAAGAAGAACTAAAATAAGCTAAAACCATATATGATTTTCCCTGAAATGGGTATTCAAAAACTTAAGCATGTTTGAGTTGCTAAACATTTTTGTTATTTTTCTTTAGTGTGCATTCAAATAAATGCAATGGAGTACTTGCCCTTATTACTTTTCCAAATTATGCTTAAAATCAGATTTGTGATGCTGCTTAATTTTAGTTGTATCTTGTATTTGTAAGTTTTTCTGTTTATTGGTTAAAATGATGGTATAAGGACAAGCTGGTGGGTTGAAATTTTTCGGCCTTAGCAAAAAACATTCTATCTGAATTGCAATCAAGTTTGTCAAAGTTCCAAGCTGGCAATGAGAGACATTATGATTTGCATACTAAGAGGCTTAATTATAAAATAAACTGAATATTTCATTCTAAAAGGAGAATGATTACCTGTACTTGAATACCTGAAGATTAAGCCATTGGAAATATCATGGTCTTCCAGCAGCTGAGCACTAGTCTCCTCTTGCTCAGAAAAATGAACAGTCCTGTTACGCTGGCACAGAAACTGATAGGAAAGGTATACTCAGTCCATTGATTATTACTCAGTAATAACAGTGACTAATGCTTTTTTTCTCCTTTTGCTTCTTTTTGTCAGTTATTTTTTTAAAAAATTTAGATTCAGGGTGTACACATGCATGTTCGTTACAAGGTCATATTGTGTACCCATTCTCCAGATAGTGAACATTGTGCCCCATAGGTAGTTCCTGAACCCTAACCATCCTCTCAACCTCCTCCCCACTTATTGGTGTCCTCAGTGTCTATTATTTCCATCTTTGTGGCCACTTATCTCCCACATATAAGTGAGAACATGTGGTGTTTGGTTTTCTGTTTCTGAGACAGTTTACTTAGGTTGATGATCTCCAGCTCCATCCATGTTGCTTCAAAGGACATAATTTCATTCTTTTTTTTAAGTGGATGCATAGTGTTCCATGGTGTACATATATCACATTTTCTATATCCAGTAAATTGTTGGTGAGTACTAAGGTTGGTTCCATGATTTTGCTATTGTGAGTAGTGCTACAGTGAATCTATGAGTACAGTTACCTTTTTTATATATTGATTTTCTTCCTTTGGGTAGATCACTAGTAATGGGATTGCTGGGTCAAATAGTAATTCAATTTTTAGCTATTTGAGATATCTCCATACTGTTTTTCATAGAGGTTGAGCTAGTTTAAATTTCTACCAACAGTGGATGCGTGTTCCTTTTTCTTCACATTCTTGCTAACATCTGTTTTTCTTTGACTTTCTAATAATGGCCATTCTGACTGGTGTGAGGCAATATCTCATTGTGATTTCAGATTGCATTTCTCCAGTGATTGCTGATGTTGAGCTTTTTTTCATATGTTTGTTGGCTGCTTGTGTGTCTTCTTTTGAGAAGTATCTATTCATGTCTGTTGCCTACTTTGTTATATGGTTATTTAATTTTTTTGTGTTGAGTTGTTTGAGTTCCTTGTAGATTCTGGATATTAGCCCTTTGTCTGAGGCATAATTTGCAAATACTTTCTCCCTATCAGTAGGTTTTCTGTTCATTCTGTTGCTTATTTCGTTTGCTGTGCAGAAGTTTTTTCATTTAATTAAGTCCCAATTGTTTATTTTAGTTTTTGTTGCAATTGCTTTTGGGGTCTTTGTCATTAATTCTTTACCAATGTCCAGAAAAGTGTTTCCTAGATTTCCTTCTAGGGCTTTTATAGTTTCGAATTTTACATTTAGATCTTTGATCCATCTTGAGTTAATTTTTGAATATGGTGAAAGACAGGAATCCAGTTTCCTTCTTTTGCATATGTCTGGCCAATTTTCCCAGAAAAAGTTTATTGAATAGGGTGTTATTTCTCCATTGTTTATTTTTGTCAGCTTAGTCAAAGACCAGTTGGCTGTAGGAATATGGTTTTATTTCTGGGTTCTCTATTCTGCTTCATTGGTCAATTTATCTAGTCTTGTACCAGTACCATGCTGTTTTAATTACTATAGCCTTATAGTATAATTTGAAGTCAGGTAATGTGATGCCTCTGCAATTGTTCTTTTTGCCTAGAATTGCTTTGGCTTTTCAGACTCTTTTTTGATTTCATATAAACCTTAGGATTGTTTTTTCTAGTTCTGTGAAGAACAAAGTTGGTATTTTGGTCAGCGTTGCATTGAATCCATAGATTGCTTTGGGCAGTATGGTCATTTTAACAGTATTGATTCTTTCAATCCATGAACATGGAATGTTTTTTCCATTTGTTTGTGTCATCTACAATTTCTTTCATCAGTTTTTTGCAGTTCTCTTTGTTGAGTTCTTTCACTCCCTCAGTTAGGTGTATTCCTAAGTATTTTATATTTTTTGTGGCTAGTATAAATGGAATTGAGCTCATGGTCTGGTTCTTAGCTCAAATATTGTTGATGTATAGGAATGCTACCAATTTTTGTACCTTGATTTTGTATCTTGAGACTACTGAAGTCATTTATTAGATCGAGAGGCTTCTTGGAGGAGTCTTTAGGGTTTTATAAATATATAATCATGTCATCTATGAACAGGGATACAAGGATGGTTCAATATCTGCAAACCAATAAGTGTGATACACCACATACTCAGAAGTAAATATATATATATATAAAACTATATATTTGACAAAATCCAACATCCCTTCATGATAAAAACCCTCAACAAACTGG
>CAUYQG010239264.1:0-16337 GCA_963574415.1 Tarsius wallacei | reverse complement strand
GGAGGCTGAGATGAGTGGATTGCCTGAGCCGGCGGGTTCGAGACCCGCCTGGGCAAGCAAGACCTCATCTCTACAATAAATCAAAAAATTAGCCGGGCGTGGTAGTGCGCGCCTGTAGTTCCAGCTACTTGGAAGGCTGAGATGGAAGGATCTCCGGAGCCCAGCAGGTCGAGGCTGCGGTGGCCGGGAGCGGCCACTGCACTCCAGTCTGGGCAACTGAGACTCCAACTCAAAAAAAAAGAAAAGAAAGAAATTGAGGCTTCAAGAGGCAAAAGTACTCAGTAATAATGTAATTTACTGAGCACCTGCCATATGCCAGTCTTTATTTTTCCCATGCATTATTTTATTTAATTTTCTCAGGAACCTTGTGAAGAAGGTATTATTGTTTGCATTTCACAGATTAAAAAATTGGGGCTCAGGGAGCTTGACTAGCTTGTCCAAGTTCACACAGCTGGTTAGGGACAGCTACATCTCACATGCAGGTTTCCTGATTTGCATTCTAGAGGTTTTTTTTTTTTATCCCAAAGTAGGTAATTATAGTTCAGTCTTTATTGTATGTGTAATCATTGTTCATCTAAGAAAACTCCTGAAGTCGCATTTTATTGTGTAACTTACTGTATTTCATCTTACCTTTGTAAAGAGAGAATCTGTGGAACTTGCATTAAAACTTTTGGATGAAGATGAAATTAGAGGCTACAAGTTACATGTGGAGGTGGCAAAGTTTCAACTGAAGGGAGAATATGATGCCTCAAAGAAGAAGAAGAAGTGCAAAGACTATAAGAAGAAGCTGTCTATGCAACAAAAGTTTGTATTATTTTTTGAAAGATTTCATATAAATATGCTGGAGTATATTTTTTGTAGTAGCCATCTAGTTTTATTTAATCAAGTGTACCTACAAATTATTTTAAAAGAATTTCATTAGATCATCAGGCACCTTTAGTAATCTATACAGTGGGATGATTTAGCAGTGGTGGGCTTTTTAATTTTCTAGAGTGTTTATTTGTAATGTAACAGGCTTAAATGAACTAAGAGAATCCACCTCGTTGAAAAATGTTGAACATCAAATTAAATAAGGTCGTTTAGGCTTATTTACCAGAGCCATTAGATTATTTTCAGTGTGGATTGAAATCAGCTACACCAGGAACTAAATTTTTATGTACAGATTTGTTGTAGGAATTAGAAATGATAGATATTATCATTGTATATACTGTGTGGTTGTATGTTGTATATACATAATATCAAGTTTCTTTTATTCTGTTTGTTTAATATACTTTGAAATATATTGGTTTTTAGAAATTAGCCAAATTGGCTGGGATCAGTGGCTCACGCTTATAATCTCAGCACTTTGGAAGGCCAAGGCAAGAGGATTGCTTAAGCCCAGGAGTTCAAGACTAGCCTAGGCAACATAGTGAGACCTTGTTTCTACAAAAAATTTTTTTAAAAATTAGCTATGCAGCTGGGCTCGTTGGCTCAGCCTGTAATCCCAGCACTTTGGGAGGCCGAGGCGAAAGGATTGCCTGAGCCTGCGGGTTCGAGACCAGCCTGGGCAACTTGGCGAGGCCTCGTTTCTACAATAAAAAAAAAAAGAAAAATTAACCAGGCATAGTAGCACACGCCTGTAGTTCCAGTTACTTGGAGGGCTGAGGCAGAAGGATCGCCAGAGCCCAACAGGTCATTGCTGGGGTGGCCGTGAGTGTGCCACTGTCCTCCAGCTTGGGCGTCGGAGTGAGACTTAAAAAAAAAATTAGCTGTGCATTGTGGTGTGAGTCTGTAGTACCAGCTATTCGGGAGGCTCAGGCAGAATGATCACCTGAGCCCAGGAGTTCAAGGCTTTGGGGAGCCATGACTGTGCCACTGAACTCCAGTATGGGCAGCAAAGTGAGACTGTGACTCAAAAAGAGAAAAAAAGAAATTAGTCAAAATGATAAATACTTTTATCAGAGTAAATTCTAATGACACTGGTGTTATTATGCTTAAACTAATTAAAAAGTGATCATGAAAGTGCTCGGCTGTGATAGCCCATTTTTGTACAAGAGGATTTAAAAGTAGATAACCACGAATTTGATAAACAATATCAGTAAAATTTATGATTGTAGCAGAGTCATTTTGCGTATTTCAGTGCAGTTTGTTCTTTATGATGATAAAGTGCCTAAAAAATAAAAATGTAGCATTATGATAAATGTACAGGATCCACTTATGAGTGAGAACATGAACATTTCTCATAATACTACAAGAAAGGGATTGGCAGTATCAGGATACTGCCAGGGGAGGCGGGGGCACGTAACATCACTAAAGGTACCTGAACCTAAACCAGGCAAAGTAAGGTCCAGTGGGAGGCCCGAACTTCACCACTTATGTAACTAATCCTGACTTGTACCCCACATTTTTAAAATTAAAACAAAATTTAAAAATAAAGAAACCTGCTAGAATCTGGGAGAGAGGGACCTGGAACAGACCCTTCCCTCACAGCCCTCAGAAGGAACCCACCCTACTAACACCTTGATCTTGGACTTCCTGCCTCCAGAACTATGAAACAATAAATTTCTGTGGTTCAAGCCAAAAAAAAAATGTGATGGATCTTCAAAGTGTATCTTCCTAGAATCATAAATACTAAAGAATTAATAATTTCTTGAGTATAGTCAGGCCGGGCTCAGTAGCTCAGCCTGTAATCCCAGCACATTGGGAGGCCGAGGTGAGTGGATTGCCTGAGCCCACGGGTTCAAGACCAGCTCGGGCAACTTGGCGAGACCTCGTCTCTACATTAAATAAAAAAATTAGCTGGGCGTGTTAGTGCGTGCCTGTAGTTCTGGCTACTTGGAAGGCTGTGGTGGAAGGATCGCCGGAGCCTAACAAGTCAACGCTGGGGTGACCGTGAGTGTGCCACTGCACTGCAGCCTGGGCAATGGAGTGAGACTCCAGCTCAAAAAAAAAAAAATAGAAATATATATATATAAAATCAGACAATAGTTGCTCTGGGAGAAAGTCATTCTGAGGATTTCAGATACTGAGGCCATTTTTTGCCTGCCCATTATTTTTATTTTAGAAAATTCTCTGGAACTATGACTGAAATACACGTTGTTTTGGAATCAAGTAGTTAGCATTATTAAATACTCAATAAAGGAGTGCATGAACAACTCCTTTCTCTCTCTCTCTGACAAGTCTGAAACAAAACTCACAGTTTGTTATTACTACTTCATTGCATTAGGCAGTTGGATTGGAGACCCGAGAGGAGAGCTGGACCCTCCCGGTTGCGCCATGAGCGAGTTGTCATCATCAAGAATATGTTTCATCCTATGGATTTTGAGGTAAGAAGTGGTGTACTTACGACAGAAATGCTGACAGGCTTTCTTTCTCTTAAGGGAGCTTAAAGCTTGCTGTGCCCTATCGTTGTCTTGCCACCTCCTTCATGTTTGTGTAGTGAGTAGTTAAGGCAGGAAAATGGAGCTAAGAAGCAGTCTGAGTTTTGGGGTTTCCCTTTCCTTGGTTTAGTTCAGTGTTATTTTAAATTGTAGCCCAGGTAATCTGTTTAATAGCTATACAATGGCTTCAAACAGCAGCTACTTGATATGGGAATTCATTTTAAAAGATCATCATTAAAAGATTTATGGGAACTGCCTGTGGATTTTGAGTGCAGTTGAATAAGTATAGGCTGATTTTGGTAGAGAGTGCCAGATTCGCACTTGCAAATGAAAGCCTCACTTTGGTACTAAAAGTGTGATCCTTTAAAAAAATTTCATTTAGTGAAATACAGCCCCCCTAATATTTAAATAGCAGGGTTTGTTTTTCAGGACCTAATTTTTACAAAACTCTTTATTGGCTATTAGGAAGGTGTTATAGTACTTAATGTCTATGGAAAATTCCAAGAACAGCAAATAAGGGTGAATACGTATATCTATTATGTATCAATTTTCAAAAAAAATTTTTTTTAATAAAGTGAATGGAACTGTCCCCCCTAAAAAAAGTGAATAAAGGAAGAAGAGCGAGCTACTAAAGGCATTTAAGGAATATTAATTGTTAAGGTACTTTACGTTGCATTCTGCCTCTATTCTTACTCTGTCTGCTAGTGTAGACTGATGTGATCGTTAGTGGAAAAATAACTCGCTAGTCTCCCTGGCTCTGAAATTAATGGTAGCAAGTTATACATGAGAAGAAAAATGTTTATAATGTGAAATTCCAGATTTACAAGTGATCTACTTGCAACCAATGCCCATTACTATCCCTTTTGTGCATTTAAACAGTCAAAATGATAATATTGTTTCCGCTCTCTTAGGGCCCCAAAATGGACAGTTGAGCTCCATCTTGGCAAATAGGGCTTACTGTGTACTTCTGGAGTCTGGACAAATTTGGGTAATTGAGAAAATATGTGTGGTTTATTTATAAGGTTGCTTGATGTCTCTTCTGACCAGAAATCCGGAAGAATCATGAATTATAACAGCTACTCGAAACTTGCAGTGAAAATAAAGTATGTTTAAAAAACATACATGTATACATGCACACCAGTTGCTTTTTGAAACACTGTCCTTGCCAGGTGGGACTTTAAAAGGAATGCTTAGATGGATTATAATATTTAGTCTACTAGATACAACTTCATAATTGCCTCTGATTTATTACATTTTATCCCCCTGGTAAATAAGTAGTTTGTTTATTAGGCAACATATTTATTTCTGTGACTTGAGGTCTTTGATTCACACATTTCATACTCCTGCCACTGGAACATTAATGTAAATGAAAACTTAATTTCAAGCATCTGGAGCTTCTGCAAGTAGAAGTGTTTTGTGTAATTGTATCTGTTCTTGTTTCTACCTCCTGCCTTGCTCATTGAGATACCTTATTGGAGTCTACCACCCTGGGCAGACTTAGCTTTTCCTAGTTTAA
This sequence comes from Tarsius wallacei, assembly GCA_963574415.1. Taxonomy (NCBI): domain Eukaryota; kingdom Metazoa; phylum Chordata; class Mammalia; order Primates; family Tarsiidae; genus Tarsius; species Tarsius wallacei. The sequence goes on along the minus strand of CAUYQG010239264.1, from coordinate 11,462 downwards.
CACATATTATTTCCCTCCGAAATCTGCATTTATTTCAGCTTGACCCCTACAAATTCTTCCCAGTGGATATTTTTAAAGGTAGAATTTTCATGTTTGCAAATTCCTGATTTTTTTTTCTTGGTGTAGTATAAACTTTACTTTGGAGTTATAGAGCCTTTACATTGCCTTGATTTTTTTTGTTTCCCTCATAGCATTTATTACTATCTGAAATATTTTTATCTCCTCTACTAGAGTGTGAGCTCCACGATAGCAGTCTTTTGTCTATATTGTTTGCTGTTGTGTTCTTGGTGCACAGAATTTTGCCTGACACACAGCAGGCCCTCAGTACTTGTATGAAGAAAAACTGAAAGAATGATTGAGTGAAGCCCTGTTACTCACAAGCCAGAGTCTTTTCATTCACTCAGTGGGTAAAACATTTTCTTTTTAGCATCTTTGCAAGTGAAGGCAAGTTTATGCCACAAAAGATGGCAAGATACTCTGTGCTGGCAGTGGTAGGCTTCAGAGTTCACAGGCAAAGAAGTCTTTGGTGGCCGTATCCTTGTTTGCCCATCTTCCTGGTCCCCTTTGGTCCAACTTGCCTGATATCTTAGGATATTAGGATATCTTAGTTTTTATTTCTATGTAGAACCTGTCAACCAGAAGAACAACAAATATCCTTGGTTTTTGTTCACTGTCTCTGTACCTAATCCTCAAAATGTATCAGTATAGACCTGCACTATTTGATATGGAAGACTCTAGCCACATGTGGCTATTTGAATGTAAAGGAACTAAAATGAACTAAAATTAAAAATTTAGTTCCTTAGTTGTAGCCACATGTGGCTAGTAGCCACTGTATCAGATAACATATCAGATATAGCATTTCCATCTTCACAGAAAGGTCTATTGGACAACACTGGTATAGACATTGTGCAACTCTGGATAGAATTGTTCATCAGGAAGATCTGCTTTTGTGGCATGATTTTGGGGAATATTTGATTTGACTGAAGGTTCCATATGGACCTAAAGAACACACAGCAGCACTGAGCGTTTTAGTGGAAAGAAAAACCTCAATTGTCAGGTTGCCTTGAGGTATCTGAAAGAAATCAGATTTTGGGGGGTGGGGTGTGTTTTTATTCCAAACAGTTGACCAATGTTAGAAGTACCGTACTTAAAAATACTCTGATATCAGGGCAAACATTGAAGGCTAATATTTTTTAACGTGACTTCAGAAGGTCTTCAGTATTTAATCCAAAGCCTTATTTAAAAACATATTGCCTAGCATATTTGAATACCAAGAGATGAAGCATCAAAACGGGTTTCTCATCGTATCATACCAGCACTGTCCAATAGAAATATAATATGAGCCACATGTGTAACTTAAATTCTCTTATAGCCACAATAAAAATATAACATGAAACAGGGAAAATTAATTTTAGTAATTAATTTATTCCATGCACTATATAAAAGTATTATAATTTTAACATGTAATGAACATACAGATATTAATGAGCTGTGTTACACTGTTTCTTTTTCCTTGGTACTAAACTTTCAAAATCCCATATACATTTCGCATTTACAGCATCCCTTAGTTTATCTACATTTCAAGTGCTCAGTAGCCACATGGGGTTAATGGTCATTGTCTTGGTCAGCATAAGTTTGGATGGCAAAGGAATGAGAAACGTGATTTATTTCTTCCAGGGAAAACAAAATACCATCCTGGGAAAAAAAATCTGAGAGTTGACTACAGAAAGTTTCAGTGCATGAGTAAGATTTTAGTTTCAGGTTGCTTGCAAAGCCTTGTCTTTAGAAAATTATCATGTGTAGCTAGTCAAGTTAAAGAGTCTTCCTAAAGGAGGAGTTCACTGTTTAAGCTTCGGAATGCTATATATACAGCAATGAAGAAATACTAGGTTTTCAAGCTGCTATATGTGAAAATAGAGGTCTGGGAAACCTTTGCCTGAGATTCGATATATTATAAGAATAGCAGTGAAACATTAGTATAGAAATAAAGGTGATGCCTACTTCTCCCACCCATGAAATCACAATTAAATTTAAAATTTGTTGGCTGGGTGTGGTGGTTTACACCTGTAATCCCAGCACTTTGGGAGGTGAGGTGGGAGGGTCACTTGATGCTAGGAGTTCAAGACCAGGCTCGGCAACACAGTGAGATTTCCGTCTCAATAAAAAAATAAAAAATAAAATTTGTTAAATATTTTGAAACAATTCTGTGTGTTTATGATGTAATCCTCATTTCCCTTGGTGAATAAAAGTGAAGTATTAGAAAGCTTATTAGATTCTGAAAAAGTTTTTACTGATTGTTGGCTGTGCATGTATAAAGGCTGTTCTGTGAGGTATCCACAGCTCAGTATAACAAGATTCCTGCCTTCTGAAAGTACATAGTCCAATAGGAGCTCACCAGATGCACACATAACCAAAAGCCACCACATGACTTTACCATATGACTTTTATGCTTTACTTTCCATTCTTCTCAGGTCATATAATTCTGTACAAGACAAATTGACTTCTTTACCAAAATTAGGTTTTATAAGTGAAGATATCCAGTGTTCCGCCAGCTATAATTTAAGAAGCTTCAGGTTTGTGCAAATGAATGGGATTTTATAATTTTTATTTTAAATCTGATTTCAGTAACTGCCTACCAGGTGTTTATCTTTGCTTTTTGAAGACCTTTTGAGAAGAAAAGCCACTTTTTTTGGAGTTCCTTATAGTTCCTCTTTAGTTGGCGAGATAGAGAAAAACCTGAGGGATAGATGCACTTAAATGATTTTTAGAACGTGTAAGTGGACTTTGATAGAAATTCGTAAATAGGATATTTTAGTTTATATTTGTATGTAGTTGAAATTCTAGTTTATAACGTAGCTTTTTGTAAGCCCTTTTCATGCCTAAGGACTTGGAGGAAGATTTGTTAATTCCCACAGGGAATCTTAAATCCTTTTGTTATGGGAAGGAGAATCCACCTGAACATTAGACCACTAGAAGCAGCAGTACTTGAATGCTCTTAATAGATTCATAGTTGCAAGAAAGCAACAGCAAAGAATTTTATTATGTGCTTAATAACAGCTCCCTATTTGTGTGGTTCTACGGGAGTATAGTGGGAGACAAGATAATCAAGGATCCTTATAAGGTTTACCCCGTGAGTTAAAATAAAATCTTGGAAGCATGAAAAACAATCATAGAAAATTTAGTCAATAAAAGGGATATATCTTTCTCCATTACAACATTCCTGTGAATAGGAATCTATCCAGAACACAAAGCAAAGGTCTCATCAGTGCAATGGTGATGCCCATGAGAACATAGGAATTAGCAGTACCACAGGATTTCACCTGCCTTCCCTTCCTCTTCCTTTGCCACTGTAGACCCCTTCTGCTGCTTACATACTTGTTTATTTCCTCTGATTTAAAGCAGGGCAGATCTGTAGAGTAGCAGCAGCTGTAGTAACTGTAGTAGTCGTCAAATTTCATTTTATTTTGATTTTTAAAGAAATATATAGACTGTACACAGACATAACCAACCCCAAGCAAAACCTTTTTTTTATTTGTTGGTTCATCAGAGCAAGCAATTAGATTCTCAGGATTTATAGTTAAAGAAAGGGGTCAACCCATTTTACTCATTTATATTTTTGTAGGATGATCCATTGGTGCTGAATGAGATCAGAGAAGACCTTCGAGTAGAGTGTTCCAAGTTTGGACAAATTAAGAAACTCCTTCTCTTTGATGTAAGTTCATGGCTTGGACAGATGAATCCTAAAGCAATCATTCTAGCTTAATGAGTTTTTCCCAAATATCAGTATGCCCTGAATTTTAGATTAGTGTTTTTATATAGTAGGTCTGCTGTCTGGTGGTATTCATGTGTTAGCAGTAATGAGATGAACAAGTATTATAAGTCAAGGCTTTGATAGATTTAGTATGCCTCACTTATTTTTCTTCATCATTACTCTAGAGCACACGGTCAGGTAAAAGAAGGTACAAGAAAAATGTGAGACCTTGTTTCCCTATTGGTTCACGTTTGCCCCTCTTTGTGAATTATTCTCCTCCATATTTAGAACAATCATCTACTGTATGTTTCCCCTTCTCATTCTGTTTTTACTTCCAAAGTTGACACACAATAATTAAGAGTCACCATTTATTGCTTGTGTGCTATTTTACATGTTATCTCATTTAATCTTAGTACCCTTTGAGGCAGGTAGGTACTATTATACCCATTTTACAGTAAGCTGAAACTTCACAAACTAAGCACCTTGCCCAAGGCCGTTCAGCTGGTAACTAACTGACAGAGCCAGGATTTACTCTCAGGGATATCTGATTTCAGATTTCACACTCTTAACAGTTACACTGTCTTGCCTCTCATTAGACAGTGATGTCAGCAGAAACATTTCTAAGGGAATTGTGCTTGGTTCTTGCTAGATAAGGTTAAGCAAAGTCCATATTCAGCAATTTGAATGGATTTAGAGTCAATCATACTCAGTGATCTATACAGAAACAAAGAACAGAGTACCATAAGTTCTCACTCATAAGCAGACCTTGAACAATTATAATACTATAAGAAAGGGATTGGCAGTAGTGTGAAACTGTCAGGGGAGGGGTGTGGGATTGGCAGTTGAGGGAAACTGCTAGGGGAGGGATGGGCATACCTCATCAACAAGGGTACCTGCATAATCAACATTTGTATACCTAACCCTGAATTGTACCCCACATCTTTATAATAAAAAAAAGATTAAGCTAAAGAAACAGCTGACTACATGTCACTGGCTGAGATAAAAGGGAAGAAAGACTTCAATCTTTTGTTCATTCCTTCTTTTTCTTTGTCCTTCTAGAGGCACCCAGATGGTGTGGCCTCTGTGTCCTTTCGGGATCCTGAGGAAGCTGATTATTGTATTCAAACTCTCGATGGAAGGTGGTTTGGTGGCCGTCAAATCACTGCCCAAGCGTGGGATGGGACTACAGATTATCAGGTAAATTCCTCAAAGGTCAGGGGCCCAAAAATTGTTTCATTATCAAGAAATACTAATCTAACAGTCCTTCAAATTTAAGTTTGGGGTTTGGTTGTAATCTATTTAATGTAGCAGTACCTCTTTTAAATATTACTTTGCATTCAGAGGATAGAAAAAGAAATGTTTCAGTCTTTCGGTTTATAAGTCAGAAATTTTGAGGCTTGCTCAGAATAGCGATAAGAAAAGAACACATTAAACCAAAACATTTCTCTTTCTTTCAATGTTGAATAGTACAGACAGAGCTCAAATGTTAACTTCTTAAGAAATGAGACATGTCAGTACCATGGTGGTGTTAAGGTCGGTTCTAGTAAATCAAGAGTTAAAGTTTTGAAAACTGAAGACAGGGAATTGCTTTGATTTCCCAAGAAGAGATGTTTTATAAAGTCAAGGTACTTCATCAGTACTGGAAATGCTCAGAGAAGTTGTGGTTTCTTCTTGCCGAAAACTTATTTTAATAGCAAGTTTCATTTATCTACAGGTGGAGGAGACCTCAAGAGAAAGGGAGGAAAGGCTGAGAGGCTGGGAGGCTTTCCTCAATGCTCCAGAAGCAAACAGAGGCCTTCGGCGTTCGAATTCTGTTTGTGCTTCTGAAAGGGCAGGGCCTTCAAGAGTAAGGCACTTTTCAGAACACCCTAGCACGTCTAAAATGAATGCTCAAGAAGCTGCAACTGGAATGGCATTTGAAGAACCTATAGATGAGAAGAAGTTTGAAAAGACAGAAGATGGGGAAGAATTTGAAGATGGTTCTCTAAATGATGCTAACGAAGGTAGCCCTGAAAAAGAGGCTGAAGGTGGCTGCCCTGAAAATGAATCTAAAGAGGGCTGCTTCAAAAGAGAGTCTGAAGGAGACTGCCTCAAGAGAGAGAATGAAAAAAGCTACCCCGAAAATGAGTCTGAAGAAGGCAGTCCTGGAAATGAGTCTGAAGACGGTAGTCCCAAAAAGGAATTGAAAGAGAATGGCCCTGAAAGAGAGTCTAAAAAGAAGAGTCTCAAAAAGGATTATGAAGAGAATGGCCTTGCAAAAGATTCTGAAGAAGATGACCCCAACAAGGAGTCTGAAGAGGAGGATGGCCCCAAAAAGGAGTCTGAAGAGGATGACTCGGAGAGAGAATCGGACGAAGACTGCTCTGAAAAACAGTCTGAAGATGGCTCCGAAAAGGAATTAGAAGAAAATGGTCTCGAAAAAGATTTCGACGAGGATGGCTCTGAAAACATTCTTGACAAAGACTTAGAAGAAAATGACACTGAATTTGAAGATGATGCCTCTGAAAAAGTGTTAGACGATGAAGGCTCTGAGAGAGAGTTTGATGAAGATTCAGATGAAAAGGAAGAAGAAGAAGACACATATGAAAAAGTATTTGATGATGAGTCTGACGAGAGAGAGGATGAAGAAGATGGAGATCAGAAAGGGCTTGAAGATGCTGATGAAAAGGAAGAAGATGATGATGCAGATGGCAAGCTGTTTGAAGAATCGGGTGACAAGGAAGATGAAGTAGATGCAGATGGAAAGGATGATGAAGATGCAGATGAAAAGTTATTCGAAGATGATGATTTCAATGAGAAGTTGTTTGATGAGGAGGAGGATTCCAATGAGAAGTTGTTTGATGATTCTGATGAGAGGGGGACTTTGGGTGGTTTTGAGAGTGTTAAGGAAGAAGGGCCCCTGTCCACAGGCAGCAGCTTTGTCCTCAGTAGTGATGATGATGATGATGATGATATTTAATCCCTTAAACTTGCTTTTTAGGGAGAGTCCTCCATCTACATTTGCCTATGCTTCAGGGTAATTGCTAATAGTGTTACATGAACATGTGCATAGTGGTAGGATGCCATCAGATTAATGCATTGAAGTTTTTTCATTGTTACCTGTACCTAATAATTTTAAAGATTTGTTGATTGGCTCTTCAGTTAAAGTGTCACAGTTATAATGCAAGTAAACTGGATACTTGTCCTTTCGTCAGATTTGTTAAATGCATGCAGAGTAATATTTTTAAAAGTATTCTGATTGAAGTTTGTGATATTTAACAATAAAACAAGTTGATAATATGCAGAAACTGAAAATTGGACTTGAGTTCAGTTGTATCTTAAATTCTTGATATTGCTTTATTCATACTAAAGTTGGTTTGTCTAAGGACTTGAAGAATTCCTTAGCAGTCTCTTTGCTTTCAGCTCGTGTCACCATGTGTGTTCCCATTTTCCCTCTCTAAACCAGAGCATGTTCCTAAAGTCAAAGGAGATAAGTAACCCTCTGGAGTTTTTTCCTGCTGAGTCCTTGCAAGTTAACTTGTGTTTGTTTTCTACTCTCTTTCCATTAAAATTGACTCTTAGATGTGCAAAAGTGAACTTCCTGTGGTTCACAGCTTCCTTTATTGAAAATACAGAGAAAGAGATTACAGCTCTACTGTATACTGTTAGCCTCTTTGGGTCCCTTTAGAAATTGATTAAAGTTTGAAGACCTTGTCCCAGAAAAAAATGTACACATCCTACACAACTTCTTGTGTAGTTTGGGGAGGTTCAGTTGATTGTTCCTTAGAATCATGGTACCTGATACTGTGTGAAGTTGTGTAATCCCAATAGAATTGTGGGTCTTTCTTGATTGTGCTTTCCAAATTAAGTATTGATGAATTTACTTCTGATGTAGCATTAAGAAGTTATTCTCATAAATTAGAAACATTAAAATAAAGTGCATTATTGTTCTTTCATTATAGTGTCTGTCAGTGTAATCATTACTCTCTAGGCAAGAGTTCTTATATTTCAAGCCTGTTTTTATTTTGAGAATTTTTTAGTTGATGTCTGCGATTTCTTAAAATCTTTAGGATTTTCACTACAGGTAAGTCGGTAAATGAGGTAAAGTTACACTTAGAAAGATTGCAAACCAAAATAGCTTTCCCTTTAAAGGTAAGCCAGAAGCATTTAAACATGAATTTACTGGAACCGTGGTTTTCTAAAGAAAAGAATGCTTTACCTTCCATACACAGGGGTTGAGACATGTAACTCTACAACATAAATTGGCTCTGAGACCATTAGGAGGGGACTGTTTCATTGTTTACATTAAAATAAATAATTTGGGAAATCCAGAATCTGTCAAAAGAAGATAATTTGCATCTAGTCTGTTTTAGATAGTAACCATTGCTTAGTTAAGACTCCTTACCATCATTTTGGATGGAAAATACATTAAGAATGTAAACTTTCACTATTGGGGCTGCATTGTCTAAAACAACAAAGCATTGCCAACCCTGGCAGGTTACCATCTCCTGTGTGAACATGCACATGTGTGTGTGCACATGTGTATTTCAGCTGTGGGATGCTGTCCTCCACCCACCCAATATTCTTACCTCTTTTCTCCTGCTCTTTAAGGTTGGTTGATAAATACTCAGTGTCTTTTCATATAAGCACACTGGAAGTGAAAGTCACAAACAGCTGTAAGATGGTAAATAATTTATGAGGTGATATAAATAACAAATTAACAAAGTCACAAAGCACACACACATAGACACCTGTTTACTAAGTAATCAAGTTTTATTGGTCCTGAAAATGGAATTTATTGTGAGGCAAGAATACTTCCTATTACCAAAAGAAAAATTGGGGGAGGGGGAATGAATTTTAAGCACAATGTTCCAATTACCTGACAGAATTTCTAAGTTTTACGCTCTTTTAAGATTACATAATTTACACAAAGTATTCAATAATGCCTTCAGTGCTAAATGCATGAACCAGACAGAGGTGGCTTCAGGCATGCCTTTGAATGGTATGTATGCCTTGTTCTCTGAGTCCACCAGTACCTTGTACAAGAACAAACTTGAAACTTCATGGTAGGAGATAAAAATATTACTGGTCTTGGCAATAGTAGTGAAATATTGAAATCATTACTGCTGTCTACAAAAGACACCTGATAAGGGCAAAGCTTGGAGCAATGCATTCCAAGTATCTGGTTTCCTTTCCATCCTCTAGTAATAATTCTTGCCTCTTTCTGAAGCCCCGGGGAGTCCAGTCCATTTGGAAACCACTACTTCTTCCTTTTCGGAGTACAATCTATTTCCCTGATGTAAATTACATGGTCATTTCTGAGGCTTGAAGAAAAGGTAGGAATTCGCATAATATTCTGATTATGCCTTTCTCAATAAAAAGTTAGATTCTTAAAAAGTAAACCAAACATCTCCATGTAATGCAGTGAAGTGCTCTTAATTAGTTTGAACAAAAGTATGGCTTGGGGAACAACAGTGAAGGGTTATCAATTTGCCCTTTGTGAATATTTATCAATATTCTTATAAATTGTTTTTTCCTTAATGCATCTGTCATACACAAGCGGCATGTGTTTTTTGTTTTGGGGGGTTTTTTGGACAGTCACGTGAATTCATTTAAAATCAAGTTGCTCAAATGATTTTTTTTTTCTTGAGTCAGAGTCTCACTCCACCACCCAGGCAGGAGTGCAGTGGCATGCTCACAGTCTATCCTTCCGCCTCAGCCTTCCAAGTAGCCAGAACTACAGGTGCGCACTACCACACCTGGCTTGTTTTTGATTTATTGTAGAGAAGAGGACTCATCATATTGTCCAGGCTGGTTTCGAACCCGCGGGCTCAGGCAATCCGCTCGCCTCAGCCTCCCAAAGTGCTGTGATTACAGGCTTGAGCCACTGCCACCATGCCAGCCAATGATTTTTGCCTCTTACCACATCTCATTTATATGACGGGCTTTGTTCGGATCTTCCTAAGTAAAATACTTCCCTGGTGGAAGAAAAACATTAAAATTATTCCTTTCTAAAATAACAAATGTGATATTGCAAATAGTCTAGATTCTTGGACACCAGTTATCACAGGGAACAATTGCTTGAGAAAAAGACTTCATAATATAAAGCTGACTTTTAGCTGTTCAGAGTCCTGTAGATTTGTTTTACTTTTTGTTTGAAACCAAGAAGATACTGCCGATGTGTTACACTTAAATAGCATAAACAGCTTGGCTTGTGTTTACATTTCAGTTATCTGTGAAACGTCAAGGCTGTGCTATTAAAATGCACTGGTCATCCCAGGCTAGATAAAGAAAGCTAGGCCAGCAGCAGAGCACAAAGGTGGCTTTTTCGCTGCCAGTGTTCTACTTTTTGCACCACTTCTTAATGTTTCTGCTTAAATAGTAGTGATAGTATTAGAGGATTCAAGCTCTAAGAATAAAACATCTTTTGATTTGCCATTTTCCAGATTTATCATAGAGATAGACTTAATGATAAATCTGCAACATCTTAGTGTAAGAATTTCTAGACTCAACTTTATGTTTGACCTTAAAACCTGAAAATGTGATTATCTTGGCCTCTTTTTCTTAAAGTACTTTAATACTACCTTTTAAATAAACAGCATAAGGTTTGGTGTTTAGGCAATTCTTAGGAAGTTAGAGATTAGGTTAATAAAAATGTGCACAGCATGCCAAGGCTTTCAATGTTACCTTTTACTAGGAATATACTGATTATCATATTGAAACACTAGTAGTGTTAGATTACTGATTTAGTGTATTTGCACTCACTCATGGCATCAACTTAGAATAGTTGGGCTCAGTCAATTGCAAGTATTATTGGGCTAGTGTGTGCCCAGGAAGATGCCAGATAAAGTGGGGCAGTGAGGAAGAAAGGCAGCATTGGGCATGGATCCTCCCAAATGGCAGTTGTAGTCTCTAGATAGGGACAAGGCAGTTCAAACAACAAGGTAGTGATCCAGCAATACCACTTTTAAAACCTACAACAGTACCTGGTACATGGTAGGGGGCTCAATAAATATTTCTTAAGTGAATTAATTTATTCTAGGAATACACTTACACATGCCCACCCATTCATTTGAAGAAATTCATTGACCACTACCTCGCCATCATTCTTGGTGATTTCAACATCAAAGTAAATGATCCTGTTCTTCCAGTCTTTCCACCTCAGCAGACCAACTGTTCAAACCAAAAGTATAGAAATCATCTTCGATTTCTGTACCTCTATTCCCACATCAAATCCCTGTTGGCTCTAACTCCAAATATGCCCCAAATCTGACTATTTCTCCCCATCTCCACTCTCATCATGCTAGTGCAAACTGCCGTCATCTCTCACCTGCCTGTCTGAAAAAGATCTCCAAGCTGTATTCCCTGCTTGCACTCTTGTCCTCTTCCAAGTAATTTTTTTACACAACAGCCAGGGGAATTAAAAAAAAATTATTGTTCCAAATGCCTTGATGGCTTTCTATTAAAATGCTTCAATAGTATTTTAAATAAAATCTTCTTCCTGTGGTTTGCCCACAAGGCTCTACCTGATCTTGCCCATGCCTGCCTCTCAAGACTCATCTCAGAACTCTCCCTAGTCCACCACTCTTCAGTCACACAAGCTTTATTTCATCCTCTCATACCTACCTCAGGACCTTTGCACATGATTCCACCTTGGATGCTCTTTTCTCAACCAAGCTGGATCTCCCTTGTCTTTCAGACTGCTTAAGTATATCACCTACTTAGAAATCTG
>CAUYQG010239260.1:0-31024 GCA_963574415.1 Tarsius wallacei | reverse complement strand
TGGTTGCCTATTCTGATTTCCATAAGGGTGTCTCCTGCATTTTCTAAGATGCTTAACATTTGAGGTTTTACATTTAGGTCTTGGATTCTATTAGAGCTGATTTTTGTGTATGGTGATAGGTAGGGGTCCTGTTTTGTTTTACTGCACTTGGTCAGCCAGTTTTCCCAGCACCATTTACTGAATAGGTTCTCCTCTCCCCAGTGGTTGTTATAGGAGGATTTGTTGAACATGAGTCAGTTGAGAAATTGAAGTTTTGCTTCCGGAATCTTTATCCTTTTCCACCGGTCTATATGCCTGTTCTTGTACCAATACCAGGCTGTTTTGATTATTGTAGCCCTATAATAAAGTTTAAAGTCTGGAAGTGTGATACCTCCTGTTTTGTTTCTTTTGCTAAGGGTTTTTTAGCTATTCATGGTCATTTATGTTTCCATATGAATTTCTGTATAGTTGTTTTCAGGTCTGAGAAGAATTATGTAGGTAATCTCATGGATATAGCATTGAATCTGTAGATTACCCTAGGTGGGGTGGACAACTTAACAATGTTAATTCTTCCAATCCATGAGCATGGAATATTTTTCCATTTGCTTGTGTCAATTTGTATTCTTTGAGCAGTTTTGTAGTTTTGGTTGTAGAGGTTTTTCTCTTCTCTGGTTAGGAGATGCTGAGGTATTTCATTTTGGGGGGCTATTATGAATGGGATTGTGCTTTTTATTTGGTTCTCTGCCTGTTTGCTTTTAGTGTATAAGAATGTGACTGTCATTCTGCAAAATGATACCTGCACCTGTATGTTGCAGTTCTATTCACAATAGCAAAAACATGGAACCAACCATGCTGCCCATCAAAGCTGGACTGGATTTTTAAAATGTGATACAAATACACAATGGAATTTTATGCAGCCATAAAGAAGGACAAACATATGGACTTTTCAGCAACTTGGATGTATTTATAGTTGATCATACTCAGTGATCTATCACAGAAACAAAGAGCAGAGTACCATATATTCTCACTCATAAGCAGACATTGAACAATTATCATAATACTATAAAAAAAGGGATTGGCAATAGTGGGAAACGGCCAGGGGAGGGGGGGTAGGGTTGGCAGTTGAGGGAAACTGCTAAGGGAGGGAGAGGCACTCCTTATCAACAAGGGTACCTGCATAATCAACGTTTGGATACCTAACCCTGAATTGTACCCCACATCTTTAAAATAAAAAAAAGTGACTCTCTTTTGCTTATTTATTTTGTACCCTGAGACTTTGCCAAAATCCTTTATCAATGCAAGAAGGTTTTTGACAGCTTACTTGAGTTTTCAAAGTATAGGATCATATCATCGGCAAAGAAGGATAACTTGACTTGTTCTTTTCCTACTTAGATACCCCTGATTTTCTTCTCTTGTCTAATGACTCTAGCTAGGACTTCCAACAGTATGTTGAACAGGAGGGATGGCCGTGGGCAGCCTTGTCTTGTACCAGTTTTTTAGCAGTATGTTGGCTGTGGGTTTATCATAGATCACTCTTACTATTTTGAGGTATGTTCCCTCTATGTCTAGGAGTTCAAGAGTTTTTATCAAGAAAGAATGCTGGATTTTATCAAAAGTTTTTCCTGCATCTGATGTCATTCTACATGCCGTTATTGTTTTTACATCTATTGATGTATTTAATTACATTTAGGTTCTTTCGGATGTTGAAGCAGTCTTGGAATCCCAGGAATGAAGCCTACTTGGTCATAGTTGATGATTTTAGAAATGTGTTGTTGGTTCTGATTTGCTATAATCTTTGTTGGATCTTTACCTGGACTGGGTATCAATGTGATGTTAGCTTCTTAAAATGATTTGGAGAGTGTTTTGTCTTTCTCAGTTGCCTGGAATACTTTCAAAAGTATTGATATTAGCTCTTCCTTATATGTTTTGTAGAATTTCTCTGGAAATCTGTCTGTTTCAGGTTTTTCTTTGTTTTTGTTTTTGTTTGGTAGGTATTTTTCTTATGACAGAGTCCATTTCTTGAGTTCTTATTAGTTTTTTAGGATCTCTATTTCTTCTTGTTTCAACCTTAGGAGGTTGTGTAATATCAGAATCCCCCCCATTTCATTCAGGTTATCGAGTTTGTTTCAATACAGGTGTGCATAGTAATCTCCAATAATAGTTTGTTTTTCTTCGAGGTCATTTGTGACTTGATCTTTTGCATTTCTTATTGTGTTGATTTGGGATTTTTCTCTTTTTCTTGGTCATTCTGGTTAGGGGCACATCAATCTTGTTTATCCTTTCAAAGAACAAGCTTTTTGTTTCATTGATTTTTTTTGTGGTAGTTTTAGCTTCAATGTCCTGTACTTTGGTTTTTGCTTTGGTGATCTGGATTCTTCTACTGAAGTTAAGGTTTTGGTGCTCTTGCCTTTCTAGCTCCCTTAGGTGATTTGTTAGGCTGTCACCTTGTTTTCTTTCTATTTTCTTGATGTGTGTTCATAGAGAGAGAAATTCCTTTCTCAGTACTGCTTTCATGGTATTCAGTGATTTTGGTAAGATGTTTCTTCAATTTCATTTGTTCCAGGAATCTTTTAATTTCTGTTTTGATTTCTCTGTTGACCCAGTATTTGTTCAGCATTGCACTGTTTAGTATCTACGTTTTTGTGGGTTTAGGGGGAATTTTCTTGGTGTGGATATTTATTTTTATTCCACTGTGGTTTGCAAAGGTGCACGGCAGTATTTCAATCTTTTGAAATGCATTTATGCTTTATTTATGGCCAAGGATGTGGCCCATCTTGGAATACATTCCATGTGTCAATGAGTAAGTAGAATGTATACTCCATGGTTGTTGGGCAGAGTTTCTTGTAGGTATCTACTAAGCCCATTTGGTCAAGCATCAAGTTGAGGTTCTGGATTTCTTTGTTGATTTTTTGCCTCAATGATCTACTAGGGTTGTCAGTGGGGTATTTAAGTTTCTAGGTATGATAGTATTAGAGTCAATAACTTTTTTTAGTTTACTTAGTAGCTGCTTTATAAAAGCTGGTGCTCCTATGCTGGGTGCATATATATTTAGGATGGATATTTCATGTTGGTGGATTGAACCTTTCATCATTAAATAGCATACTTCATTGTCATTATCTTGTCGTCAAAGAAATTTATCTTTCTTTGAAATATGTTATGCAACTGCCACTTCCTTTTTCAGGCATAATTTCATTTAAGTAAAAATATTAATGTCTTTTGCCCACTTTTTAATGGGACTGTTTGTTTTTTTCATTTCAGCACATTTGAGCTCTTTGTAGATCCAGGATCTTTGATCTTTGTCAGATACACACTTGTCAAACATTTTTTTCCTATTCTGTAGGCTGTCTTCTGCTCTCTTGATGATTTCTTTTGCTTTGCAAAAGCTTTTCAGTTTGATAAGGTCCCACTTTTCTATCTAATCTCTTATGTCATGAGCTTTGAGGGCTTTAATCAGGAATTGGTTGCCTATTCCAGTTTCTGTAAGGATGTCTTTTATGTTTTCTAAGATTCTTACAGTTTGAGGTATTACTTTTAGGTCTTTTATCTGTTTAGAATTGATTTTTGTGACCCCACATCTCTAAAATTAAAAAAAAAGTAAAAAAGAGAAGTATTATTCTGTTACTTATTCTTTTTTCTTATAAGAACTTTGAATAGTATTTTATTTTAATCTTTTTGTTATTTATCATATAAGAAATTAGGGGCTTTCTCCTTCTTTTTGTGACTCTAGAATAACCTCTTCTGTTGTTTTGGTGTGATGTTCAAAATATGTTTTCCTGCTTTCTGAAGGCTCCTAACCCTGTTCCTTTCCTCCATTTTTTTCCTGAATTTTCTTTTTCTTTTTTCTGTATTACACAACTCTTAGGTGTGGATATTTTCATGAAAAAAAAAAAAACTCTTTGAATGACTGACTTTGAGAGTTTATATGACTCAGGAGACTCATCCTCTTGCTTATTCAGGCCCTGTAGTCACTCACTTTTGGAGTTTGCCATGCCTCTTCAGTTTCAGCAGTTGCTTTCAAGTTGACTCTGAAGTCTCTAGCAAACATACGTTTATTCATGTGTTTTATATTGTTTATTGGGGAATATCAAGTCCATTAGAAAATAAGTCTTTTACATGGGTCACCCTGAAAATTTTATAATGCCATCATTATTGTCACCAATGGTGATTTACCTCCACATGCCTTTATTTTGTAGTTAATGTTGAAAACATTTTAACTATTGTCAACATAGACATTGCCCAATGTCTTTGCTCGCTTGTGTCATCTCACCATTTCCAGTGATGAGTGATTGTGTCTTGTTCTTCTTTTAAATGTTATTTTTATGCATATTTTAAGATACACATGTGATGTTTTGATATCTATTTACACAATAAAATTATTACTACATTTCAAACAAATAACATATCCATCATCGTCCACAGTTACCCTTTTATCTGTTGTAAATACACCTGAAATCTACTCCCTTAACAAAATTTCAGTATAAAATACTATATTAACATAGGAAGACAGTTATTGTCTTCAGGTTATACAATAGCTCTCTGGATTTATTCATTCTAAGTGCAGATTTGTTATAAATTTTTATTTTAAAATAGTCTAATTTTCACTTAGATAAAATAAATAAAGTAGTAATGGTAATAATGGTGAACTATTCTCACCATTTTCGTCACATGCCTGTCACCAGTAATCACAGTTCTAATCTGTTTCTATTTATCAATTTTTTTTTTTTCAGATTTCGCATGAGTGAGTTCTTATAGTATTTTTCTTTCTACATTCAGCTGATTTCACTTAGCATAATGTTCTTCAGGTTAATTCATGTTATCGCAAATGATAGTATCTCTTTTTAAAGTTAAATAGCATTCCATTACATAGCTATGTCACAATTTTTAATTTTTTATTATATGTACATATATAAAGACTGAATAATATTCTATTGTGTGTGCTTATATATCTCATAATTTTTTATCTATTCATCTATTGATGGACACATTGATTGTTTCCATATCCTGTCTATTTGAATAATGCTACACTAAACATAAGAGCTCAGATATCTTGATGAAGTACTGTTTTTCATTTCCTTTGGTCATGTATGCAACAGAGGGATTGCTGGGTCATATAGATGTTCTGTTTGCAATTTTTTTTTATCTTCATAATGGCTCCAAAATTTTCATAACAACTTTACCAATTTACGTTTTCACCAAAAGTGTTCCCTTTTCTTCAGATCCTTACCAATACTTATTTTTTAAAAACTTTTTGACAATAGCCTTCTTAACAGGCATAAGGTAATATCTCTTTGTGGTTTTGTTTGTATTTCCCTGATGATTAGCGACACTGAGCAACTTTTCATATATCTGTTGTTCACATGCCACATGCATGTCTACTTTTAAGAAATGTCTATTCAGGTTCTTTGCCTATTGTTTAAATCGAGCTTTCTTTTAACTATTGAGTTGTGTGAGTTCCTTACTTATTTTGAATATTAATCCCTTAACAGATACATAGTTTACAACTATTTTCCCCCAGTGTAAAGGCTATCATTATAATTTTACTGTTTATTTTCTTTACAGTGCAGAAGCTTTTTATTTTTATGTTGTCCTATGTGTTTATTACTGCTTTTGTTGCCTGAGTTTTTGCTTTAATATCCAAAAAATCATTGCCATGACCAATATCAAAGAGCTTTTCCTTTATGTTTTATTTTAGTAGTTTTATAATTTTAGGTCTTACATTTAGGTCTCTAATCAATAAAATGAAGCTAGAAATCAATAACAGCAAGAATATGGGAAAATTCACAAATATGTGAATACTGTATAACATGCTCTTGAACAGTCACTGGACCAAAGAGGGAGTCAAAAGAGAATTTTAAAAATATATAAAGACAAAAAAAAAATGAGGATTGGATCTAGCAAAACTAATGGGACACAGCAAAAGCAGTAGTAAAAGAGAAATTTACAGCAATAAATTCCTACATTTAAAAAGAAGGTCTTATATAAACAATCTAACTTTACATCTCAAATAACTAGGGAAAGAAGAACAAAGTAAACACTAAATTAGCAGAAGAAAGAAGATCATGAAGAGCAGAAATAAATCAAATCAAAAATTTTAAAACTATAGAAAAACATCCCAGCAAACTAAGAATGGTTATTTGAAAAAAATAAGAAAAATTGACAAATCCTCAGCTAGACTAAGAATACAAAAAGAGAAGATTTGAGTAAATAAAATCAGAAAACAGGCAACATTGCAATCGATGTCTCAGAAATAAAATAGTCATAAGAGATTATTATAAATAACTATATGCCAACAAATTGGATAACTTAGAGGAAATGAATAAATTCCTGGAATTCATTCTCTAAGACTGAATCAAGAAGATACAAAAAGCCTCAATAAACCAATAACAAATAACAATGAGATCAAAGTAGTAATAAAAAAAAAAACTACCCAAAAAAGAAAAACCAAGGACCAGATGGCTTTGTAGCCAAATTCTACCAAACATTCAAAGAATAATTGGTATGAATTCTTAGAATTTTCCAATTGATAAAAGTACAGGGAATATTTTCAAACTCATTTTATGAGGCCAGCATCACCCTGATAACCCAGTGTCTTGTGTATCTTTAGCTGCCCAACTGCATTCTGGATGGATGCAGAATTGGGTCTCTGACAGTCCCAAAAAACATAGACATCACTGGACATCTACACTATGGCAAGAACTATTTTTGATATGAGAAACCATAAAAATGTTAGTTATTTACTGTTTTAGGGCAGACAGATTTATATGCTCAAATTCAGGCATTGTAAACAGCTTTAGATGAAATAAACAAATTGACATATATTATAGACTTTTGTTCTTGTATTATTTTCCTTTACCTGAAATCCTTTACCTGTGAGAGTATTGTCTAGGTATTAATCAACTCTGCATCTCTCAAAGTGTCTGAAATATAAGATCTTTTAAAAAATAATCATCCTGCTGGTAAGACAACACAAAAATACCTGAAAAAAACTTTAACATTATGGAGATTTATAATAAATGTGCAACACAACAACTCAGATAAAATCATAATAATTTATTTACCTGAATTTCATTTTTAAAGAATTCTTATTTTCATTTTTAGTGTACCTGGCAATCTTATGGGAAAGATTGCAAAAGTACCAAAAACAAGTACTAAAAATCTTCCAGAACAGTTAAAAATAACATAAAACCACACGGGAATACAAAGTTGATTTAATGGGAGAGGTCGTTGGTGAAGACTGCTCGTCCTTCAGATATTTTGCAGTAGGCAGCAAGAACTTCTACTTAATGGTTAATAAGATGAAAGAGTGTAGTAGAGATTACAGGTAGTGAAGTCCAAGAAGCAACAGGTGTTTGTTTTGAATTTGTATTGTAAAACAGCCACAATACTTGGCCTACTGAAGCTTTTTGAAAAGAATCTGCTCCTATCACCAGTAATCATAACATCTCACAGGGCATCAGAAAGCCATTCCTTTCTTGCTTCATACCGTCACTTGAAACTGTTAGCTTTTGCCTTCAGATTTTTCTTTTGGAATACTTCATGGTTTTTAACACTGTGTTAGTTTTTTTCTTTGGAATATATTTTCCTTTGAAATAATGAAAAAATTTCTATTTATTTTATGACAGCTTTTTAAAGAGACAAGACTAGTCATTCAAAATAGTGAGCTCTACCCTACTTCCCATTTAAAATGTCTCCAGTGACTTTACATAATGCCCCTACATAATAAATGATCAGTTTTCCCTCGTATGAATTTCAGGATTTCTATCAAGTAATTTTATAAATAACTCCAAACACATATTTAAATTCTAATGGCTGTATTTTATTTTCTTCTAGTTTCAAAATAATTTCCTTTGCTTAGAATTCTATCTTTGCCGGGCTCGGTGGCTCAGCCTGTAATCCCGCGCCTTGGGAGGCTGAGGTGAGTGAATTGCCCGAGCCTGTGGATTCGAGACCCACCTGTGCAACTTGGTGAGACCCCATCTCTACAATAAATCAAAAAATTAGCCAGGCGTGGTAGTGTGCGCCTGTAGTTCCAGCTACTTGGAAGGCTGAGGCGGAAGGATTGCTGGAGTCCAGCAGGTCGAGGCTGCGGTGGCCGGGAGTGGCCACTGCACTCCAGTCTGGGCAACAGAGGGAGACTCCAACTAAAAAAAAAAAAAAAAAAGAATTCTATCTTCTGTGCCTCTGACCATCTCTCATATCCAATGAGCAATACCCAAATCCAACCTATGAGACTCTGGGATGCTGACAATAGTCATCCAGTTTCCTTTCTATGATGTAGTCCATCTTGCCCGAGGAAAGTGGGGATTAGCCTAGCAGTAGTGAGGGGAAAAAAGAACTCATCCTCATGGACATATTTTCAGACTTCCTGTCAGTCATTCTAGAAATGGGTATATATAGAAAACAGCAGGGTTGAATTTAGGTTTTAGAGGGACTAAGCTAACAAAATTTTGTGAAGTGTTTTTTTAAAAATCCAAAAATATAGATAACAATTAGACACAGCAGAAATTATTTTTCAAAATAAGAAAGCCGAAGACTGTTTTGATGCAGGTTCAGCAAGTTCTCAGAATCCCTCAGATGGAAAATGTAATGAGATGAGAAAAATGCTATCCACTAAAAAAATTCTTATGGGAGTGATGTCTGGCTAGAAGGAAAGACCCCAAGTGCAAACTCAAGTAAACAGACATAGTCACTTGACTGTTTTGTTAGGTCAAGGAAGAAAATACGAGGAGGAGCCTCCTAGCAGAAAAAAAAAAGTTATTATTTGGAGGATGGACCCCTTGTACAACAGGCTTTCTCTGCTAGGTAAATGGTCTAGGAACCCATCAGCATCAGTGTACAAACTAGTTTTACTGTGAGAGACTGCATCTGGAAGAAACATTCCAAGTGTGGCAAAAAAGTGACTGGGTCTTCAAGCATGACAACACACCTGCCCACACAGTGCTGAGTGTTCGTAAATTTTTGACCAAAAATGGCATGACCCTCATGTCCCACGATCCATATTCACCCAATCTCTCCCTGAGGAATTTTTTTAAATTTTATTTCCCTGGATAAAAAAAATATCCTCAAAGAGAAACATTTTGCTGATGTGAAAGGGGTGAAACAAAAAATGGCAGAAACACTAATAGGCATCAAAATTGATGAAGTCTAAAATTGTTTGGAGAAGTGGGAAAAAGCATCTCAATAGGTGTGTTACATCAAATGGAGAGTACTTTAAAAGTGGCTGAAGTTTAAAAATATAGGAATAAATACACAATTTTTAAAATAAATCAACTCAAGATTTTTGAGCTCTCTTCTGATATATGGCTGAAAGGAATGGTAGAGAGGATGAACAGAAAAAGAAGAATGAAGGAACACATCAAAATATTATAGTGTTGTCACTGGTGCAGAGTGGTCAAAAATATCTTTTAGGGGAATATAATTTCTGTTAAGTGGGTTTTTTATTGTTTTGCTCAAATATATACAATATGAATTACCCCCTCCCCTCTCAAACTCTCCATATCTGCCATGAAGATTTGAGTACAGGTTACTCTGCTCACTATTATACTAGAGGGGAATTAGAGGAAGTACCTTGTTTTGCATCCAGAAATTCAGTATCGGAAGACACAGGCTAACCACAAGTTACAATTTACAATTCACAAGGATAGAGGTAAGAGAGTGACGGTGGAAATAAAGCAATAAAAGGGGAGAAATTCTTGGGTAAGCTTAATGCAGAAACATTTTTTTTTCTTTTAAATATTCAACATTTTACCAGTGGAGAAACAAAACAAAAATCTAAGAATATTATTCAGTGTGTATATATATATATATATATATATACAAACACACACACACACACACACACACACACACATACACACACACACACACACAGGCTACATTTTATTTGTCCCAGAGCTCAAGTTATTTGTTTGTTTGTTTGTTTGTTTGTTTTTATTCCAAATCTAGTATTCTGTATGTGGCCAAACTATTTTCACTCTGACTGGTTTAACAAATCCATTTTCTTTCCTCTTATAGATAAAAGGATTGTCCATACTTACACCAAGATCTAAGCATTGACATCCTTTGAGCATCTGTAAATAAAGCCAGCAGGAGCCTGCAAGCATCTGATTCTTAGTGACTGAGCTTCAAGTCCTCAAGTCCGGGAGCTTCACACCACTCCTTGGTGTGAAGACGTGTAATCTCTCCTTTGCCTATTCCTTATACCCAAATAACTTGTAGTCCCTTAGTAGGTCTTTATCAAGTGGGAAACTGACTTGGAAACACAAAACATTGATGAGGCCCTTCTTATTGATGTTATAAGTTTCAAGTTTAATGATTAAAGAAGAAAAAGGAAAGAAAGATGCTCACATTTCCTTTGTTTTGCATTTTGTTTACCAGAATTCATTATTATTTAAAGGTCTCTCCGGGTGTCCTGACAGTTTTCATGAACACAATAAAATGCTGAAGTATTTTGTCTTTTTTTTCTTGGAACCATCTTCTGGAAACTTTGTAAGTACTCATCTCAGCTGTTCTCTGCTTCACTGTATTATCTAGGCTTAAGAGAAAGACATATCAAGTAAGGTAAATTTTGGCTGAGCAGGGTGATCTAGGGCAAAAATCCAGTAGTGTCTGCAGATGTAGTGGGTCGGAGAAACACAGATCAAATTTGAAGGAAACAGGACTGGGGGACACTGGTGAATAGGGAATCTTTGGAAATTACCTGAAGTTCTTTGGCCAGTTGTAAATGTGCATTTTCTATCACTATAGAAAATAATAAAATCTACAATAAGTAAAACATTGAGATTAGCAGGTTTCTGTGGTGTCATGCCTTTTATACTTTGGAAAATTCTTTTGTCCAGCCAAAAGGAGAGTTGTATCTCTTTAATTTTCCAGAGGTTCTTAACAAAGAATATGACAACCATATCTTAAGCTCCTTAAGCTTGCCCGTAAGCTGTTTCTTTTTTGTTTTTCAAGACATACAATATCAGTTCAACATTTTATAAAATTATTTATTTATTTATTTATTTATTTCATTTTTATTTTAAAGATGTGGGGTACAATTCTGGGTTAGGTTAACAGAAGGTCATTGTTTGGGCCTCACTTTGGTCCCTACATCACCTGGCTTGAGATCAGGAGCCCTTACTGGTGAAGTGTGTCCTTCCCCGCTCCCTCCCCTGGCAGTTTCCCACTACTGCCAATCCATTTCTTACAGTGTTATAAGTATTCAGGGTCTGTGTATGAGTGAGAATATGCAATACTCAGTTCTTTCTTTCTGTGATATATCACTGAGTATTTCAGACTCTAAATCCACCCAAGGTGCTGTGAAGTTCTTCATTTTGTCCTTCTTTATGGCTGCGTAATATTCCATCATGCATATGTACCACATTTTTTTAAGTCCAGTCTACTTTCGAGGGTCAGCACGGTTGGTTCCAAGTTTCAACTATTGTGAAAAGTGCTGCAATAAACATGCGTGCGCAGATATCTATTTTGTATAATGATTTGAGTACTTCTGGGTATATTCCCAGAAGGGGGATTGCTGGGTCATATGGGAAGTTGATTTTTCGATGTTTTAGGAATCACCACACTGTTTTCCACAGAGGTTGTACTAGTTTACACTCCCACCAACAATGTAGAAGTGTTCCCTTTTTCCCGCATCCTCTCCAGCATCTGCTGTTTTTTGAGTTACTGATGATGGCCATCCTGACTGGAGTTAGGTGGCAACTCAGTGTAGTTTTAATTTGCATTTCTTTGGTGATTAGCAAGGCTGAGCAATTTTTCATGCATGTGTTGGCTACTCATATGTCTTCTTTTGAGAAGTGTGTATTCATATCTTTTGCCCACTTTGTAATGGGTTTTTTTCCAGCATGTTTGAGTTTCTTGTAGATCCTAGATATTAGGCCTTTGTCAGATATACAGTTGGCAAATATTTTTTCCCGGGCT
The DNA here is from genome assembly GCA_963574415.1 of Tarsius wallacei. NCBI lineage: Eukaryota > Metazoa > Chordata > Mammalia > Primates > Tarsiidae > Tarsius > Tarsius wallacei. Next base: position 19,126 of record CAUYQG010239260.1, on the reverse strand, counting down.
ATGGGCTGTCTCCCTGCTCGCTTGATAGTTTCTTTGGCTTTGCAGAAACTTTTCCGTTTGATGAGGTCCCACTTGTCTATCTTATCTCTCATGGCATTGGCATTTGGTGTTTTGATCAGGAATAGGTTGCCAGTTCCAATTTTCATATGGGTGTCTCCTGCATTTTATAAGATTCTTATAGTTTGAGGAATTACTTTTAGGTCTTTGATCCATTTAAAGTTAATTTTTGTGTATGGTGATAGGTAGGGATCTTATTTTAATCTTCTGCATGTGATCAGTCAGTTTTCCCTGCACCATTTGCTGAATAAGTTCTCCTCTCCCCAGTGGTTGTTAATGGAGGCTTTGTCAAACATGAGTTGGTTGAGAAATTGAGATTTTGTTTCCAGAATCTCTTTTCTGTTCCATTGGTTTATATGCCTGTTCTTGTACCAATATCAGGTTGCTTTGATTATTGTAACTTTATAATAAATTTTAAAGTCTGGACGAGTGATACTTCCCACTTTGTTCCTTTTGCTGAGGAATGTTTTGGCTATCCGTGGTTGTTTATGTTTCCATATGAATTTCTATATTGTCATTTCCAGATCAGAGAAGAATAATGATGCTAATTTAATGGGTATTGCATTAAATCTGTAGATTGATTTGGGTAGGATGGAAATCTTAACTATGTTGATTCTTCCAATCAATAAGCATGGAATATTTTTCCATCTTTTGTGTCATCCTTGATTTCTTTGAGTGGTGTTTTGTAGTTTTCACTGTAAAAGTATTTCACTTTCTGGTTAAGAAGATGCCTAGGTATTTCTGGGGTTTCTCAATTTCTCAACCAACTCATGTTCGACAAAGCCTCCACTAACAACCACTGGGGATAGGAGAACTTATTCAGTAAATGGTGCAGGGAAAACTGGCTGACCACATGCAGAAGATTAAGACAAGATACTTACCTATTACCATACACAAAAATTAACTCTAAATGGATCAAAGACCTAAACATAATACCTCAAACTATTGTGAATGGGATTGTGCTTCTTATTTGGTTCTCTGCCTACTTGTTGTTGGTTGCATGTTGATTTTGAACCCTGAGTCTTTGCCAAAGTCCTTTATTATTGCTAGAAAGTTTTCGACGGATTCTCTTGGGTTTTCAAGGTATAGGTTCATATCATTAGCAAAGAGGGATAGCTTGACCTCCACTTTTCCTATTTAAATACACCTGATTACCTTCTCTTGTCTTATTGCTTTACTAGGGATTCCAACACTATGTGAAGTTGAACAGGAGGGTTGAAAGTGGGAAACCTTGTCTTCTTTGAGTTTTCAGGGGAAATGCTTCTAATTTTTGTCTGTTTAGCAATATATTGGCTGTAGGTTTATCATAGATGGCTGATATTATTTTGGGGTATGGTCCCTCTTTGCCTAGGTGTTCATGGGTTTTTATCAAGAAGGGTTGTTGGATTTTAATGAAAGCTTTTTCTGTATCTAATGATATAACCATGTAATTCCTATTTTTACATCTGTTGATGTATTTAATTTCATATATGGTCTTACTGAAGTTGAACCAGCTCTCCATCCTGGAGATGAAGTCTACTTAGTCATGGTGGATGATTTTTGAAATGGGTTGATGGATATGATTTGCAAGAATCTTGTAGAGTATTTTTGCATCTATGTTCATCAGACATATTGGCCTGTAGCTCTCTTTCGTTATTGGATCTTTACATGGTTTGGGAATCAGTGTGGATGTTAGCTTCATAAAATGATTTGGGGAGAGTTCCATCTTTCTCAATTGCTTGGAATACTTTCAGTAGGATTGGTATTAGCTTCTACTTTTATGTTTTGTAGAATTCTGCTGGAAAGCCATCTGGTCCAAGACTTTTTGGGGGGTAGTTTTATTATGATGGAGTTTATTTTCTGGTTGTTATAGGTCTATTTAATGTCTCAATTTCTTCTTGTTTCAACCTTGGGATGTTGTGTGATGTCAGAAATTCCTCCATTTTGTTTAGATTATAAAGCTTCTTTCCATGCAGGTGTACATAGTAACCTCTGATAATTTTTTGTATTTCTTCAAGGCCTGTTGTGATTTTATCTTTTGCATTTCTGGTTGTGTTTATTTGGGCCTTTTCTCTTTTTTGTTGGTTATTCTGGCTAGGGGTCCATCAATCTTTTTTATCCTTTCAAAGAACCAGCTTTTGGTTTCATTGATTTTTTTCTAATATTTTTGTCTTCTATGTCCTGTATGTGGGCTTTTACTTTGGTGATCTGGATTCTTCTGCTAAAGTTAAGATTGTAGTTATCTTGTCTCTCCAGCTCCCTTAGATGATTTCTTAGGCTTTCACTTATGATCTTTCCATATTCTTGATGTGTGTTCATAAAGAAATGAATTTCCCTCTCAGTCCTGTTTTCATGGCATCCCAGAGGTTTTGGTAAAATATGTCTTTATTTTCATTTGTTTCCAGAAATCTTTTAATTTCTACCTTGATTTCTGTGTTGACCCAGGAGTTGTTTGGCATCATGCTGTTTAGTGTCCATGTCTTTGTGGGTTTTGGTGTAACTTTGTTAGTGTTGATATTTATTTTTATTCCACTGTGGTCTGAGAAGATGCATGACAGTATTTCAATCTTATGAAATGTGTTTATGCTTGATTTATGGCCAAGAATGTGGTCGATCTTGGAGTATGTTCCGTGTGGTTATGATTAGAATGCAAATTCCATGGTTGTTGAATGGAGTGTTCTGTAGATATTTATTAAGTCCATTTGGTCAAGTATCAAGTTGAGGTTCTGGATCTCCTTGTTGATTTTTTGCCTTGATGATTTATCTAGGGTTGTTAGTGGGGCATTTAAATCCCCAGCTATGATAATGTTAGAGCCAATATCTTTTTTTATTTTACTAAAAGCTGTTTTATAAAAGTTAATGCTCCTATGTGGGGAGCATATATGTTTAGGATGGATATTTCTTGTTGAGGAATTGAACTCTTTATCATTATGTAGTGACCTTTTGTAACTTTTTAAAATTTTTGACAATTTAAAACAAATTTTGTCTGATATTAAGATCACAACTACTGCTTTCTTTTGTGTTTTATTCACTTGAAAATTTGTTTTCCAATCTCTTACGTTGAGTCTGTGAGTGTCCTTGCTCATGAAGACAGCATATTGTTGCATCATTTTTTAAAAATCCAGTTTGTCATTCTATGTATTTTCATTGGTGCATTTAGTCCATTCATATTCGGGTTAATTATTGAGATGTGAGAGTTTATCCCTATCGTGAGGTCTTTATAGGGCTTGTTATTGTTGTTATTTGTCTGTTGGTTTTCTTTTGATTTGGAGATTGACATATGTGTGTGTTTTCCATCTTTTTCCTGCATTCTTGGGAAAAGTTTCATCACTCTTTTTTTTTTTTTCTTTCTTCTGTGTTTATTACTTTCTTAAGCATTTCTTGTACAGCTGGTCTGGAAATGGCATAAACTCTTAGGGATCAAATGTCTGGGAATGATTTTAATTCTACATTACTGATGAAGCTTAGCTTAGTTGTGTAGGAAATTTTTGGTTGGAATTGTTTATCTTTGAGAACTTAAAGGCAGTGTCCAGAATTTGGACTTCATTCTAAAACTTAGTTTTAACTGCCAAATATTTTAAATGATAAAAATATTTTTTTTAATTTTGTAAATATTAGGATGTATAAGCTGGCTGAAATATTTTCTATCAATTTGAAAATACTTTTTCCGAACTTATTTTTTTCTAGTAATAGCTTATCAGATTCACCCAGTAGCCATCAGCTCACAGTTTCAATATTAAGCTTCTAAACCACCTAGCAAAAGGTTCAAGTTTATTAAGAATATTCCTATCTTTCAAGTTATGACAGGTGAGAGACAGATTTACCTAATATTGTATCACTACATGATTTGCCACAATTCTAGCTTCCTTTCAATATTTTCTCACTGCTCATCCATAGTCCCAAAGACAAAATTTTAAACTTCTATTATGATAGCACCTCACTTCCAGTATCAATTTCTGTATCATTCAACTATTGCAAAATAACATTGCATAATATATTAGCACAAAATGTCAACAGAGTACAAGCACTTATTTTTTGACTTCAGTTTTGGTTATGTAAACTGGCTCACTCCAGGATGCTGGTTTGGTTTAAGTCTGTTCCATGTATGTTTATTCTGAGGTCCAGGCTAAAGGAACAGTAGCATATTCTTCCAATGGCAGATCACTGGAACATAAAAGGACAACCTTCTGAGCACAGTTTAAACTTTCATTTCTATCATGTTCATTTAATTTTTTTCAGCCAAATCAAAGCAAATTTTATGTCAAAGTTCAAAGAAGAGCATACACTTACATGAAATCCACAACAAGGTGTGAATGTTATTTTTCTTCTGCAAGGAAGTGACAGATTAGGATCAATAATTTAACTTACCATAGCATCCCACACATGGTGGCCCATTCAAAAACTTTCATTGACATTGAATCTACTTTTGGGCAAAATAATTTTTTTAAAAAACCCTTTCTATCATGCAATTGATTGTGGGGATAGAGGAAAAACTAGTCTATAGAGAAAGAGAAGAATGAAGCAGAATGACCATATAAAGCAAAAATGCAAGAGGCTCAGGGATCTCCCTGAATACCTGGCACCTTTCCCTCTTCTGTTTCCAGTTCCTTCCTGAGACTCAGAAGCTTTCTTCTGCTTCTTTGAAACCTACCCATATCCTTTAAGTATGTTTTGGTATTATTCTCAAACAAGAAGTTTTCCTATAAGTTAAAACTAAACATTACAAATGAATAAGAAAGGATGTTTGCCACTGAGGTCACTGTCTCATATTTGATCCCTGTTGGGCGTGACATCTCAGTCCTTGCCAGCAAGAAACTAGACTAGACTGTTCAGGTCACTTTTAGCTTGGAAGCTCTAAAAGAATTTCCCTTGAGCGATGTGACTGTAATGGAGAATTTAGGCCTTCATCATATTAACAAGTGTTGCCAATGTCAGTGAAAACCACCCCAAAATAGATGGATAACTCAACATATTCCAATGTTTCACAAACAACTCAAAATATATATACTTTCCTGGTGTAGCATAAATATTACCTAAGCATCCACTGATTATCTTCTTTCTAGGTCCATCATAAGCACATTAACCCCAGAATTACTTTCTTTCTAAATGTGTATGGGGAAAAAGAACAATAAATCAAAGAATAAGCAGGAAACAAAACAAGTTTAGCTTATAGATGAACATCTTTACAGATAGTTTGAGCTGTGTGTGTGTGTGACATTGCTTGGAGGTAAATTGCTTCCCCCACTCCCCTAGGTACAGGACACTTCAACCAATCAACTTAACCCACTTTCTGAGAAAACTAGATGATCATTTGAAGGGACATGTCCTTGGAGACGGTGAGCATGGCAGAGATTCTATCTTCTGCAAAGGGACAAGCAGCAGTTTGACATGAGCAAGATCATTTTTTTTACTCAATCATAGTACTGCAGTATTGAAAGAAACATGTGAGGTCCAGATTTATTCACACACCCGAGAACAAAATCTCCTACATTCTTTCCTGAGACAGTTGGACCATGGTAGAGTTTTTCAGGGTACATCCAGTAATAAGATACAACCACTTAGCAAAAAATATGGGGTGTCGCCAGTTTCCTTCCTTCTTGAGTTGACAGTGTTAATTACTTCAGAATAATTTGGATTAGAATACAATATATATAATTTACTAGTGACTTGGCATTAAGCAAATTACTTAACCTATTTAATGCTTGTGTGTAAGGTGGGGATAATAATGCCTACTTCTTGCAGCTATTGTATTATAAGATGCTATGTGTGTAGTGTTCAGCACAATGTCTAACAAATAGTAAGATTGGTTTTTATCACCCCTGCTATTTTCTTTTATCTTGCCTTGTTGCAGTAACATTATATATGGATACACTGTGGATGATACACCTTTTTTTAGGAGAAAATAAAGACATTACCCCTTGACATTTTAATATCTATTGATCTCTCCTTCAGTCTTATACAAGTGTTCACTGGACTAACGGAGCTATCTTTCTTTCCAGGGTATTCTGTCTTCTGTGCTATGTCTTCATAGAATATGAAAGCAAGAAAGAGCTTTAGAGTTATTTATTTTACCAATGAAGAAAGAGACACAGGAAAAGATGAGGTGGCTTGCTCAAAGTCATTCACTTAGGCAATGGCAGGGCAGAGTTTAGACTGTTCTAGTCCACATTTCATTGTGCCATCCTATCTAATGTTTAAAAATAAAATCTCTGGTTAGCTTCCTGCCAATTTTTCAGCTAAGACAGCAGTAATAATAATAATGATGATGAAATGGACAACGGCCTATTTTTCCCACTTATCCTTAGTTTCAGTTTATGTGCTTATATACAAAATCTCAGGTTTCACAAGCAGGAGACAGAAACACAAATAACAGTGGATGGATATCTGAAATTATTATAAATTAAATGAGTTCATGTAAATTAAGTATCTCTAGATATTAATAATATTTGAAGGGTTTACTACAACATACAATAAGAGAAGACAGGAGCCCTCTTAGAACCACTGCAAACTTTAGGATACAGGAACACTCACAGGAAACCAACAGTAAGATCCAGAAACAAGCTTTGTTAAGGTGGTGGACAACAGTGGACAAAGCTGGATGACCTGCATTGCTGAGACCTAATATTTGATCCAAAAGAAAATTTAAAAAAATATTTCATTGCTTTAGCTAGCCCCAAGAGTGATATGTTGTGGTTGCTTTAATGTCCCATGAAAGGGGATCTGTATAATGTAGCCAGGCCTAAAAATGTGCAGCTGTACATATAGGAGTTCAGCACAAAGACCATAATGTGTAAAGAAAGTGGTAGGATGTGCCTGGGGATTATTAGCACTGTAGGTAAGAATGATGAAATCTGACTTAGATGCCAAGAATGGCTGCTTTCAAACTTGAAGCATCTTTAAGCACTATGTTTTGTGCTATGCACAAAGATGGTAAAGAGAATGACTGAAGATGCTACATTTTAAAGATAACAGCTGTCAGAAGCATCAAAATGTCAATGTCTTTTGACTAACTCAGGTAATGAGTGCAGTAGAGTACATAGGTGAAAAGAGATCACAAGGGTTGAGGAATGAAGAACTTCCCATAGAAAGTGAGACTGGAATCAGTTCACCTAGGCCCCACAAATCCAGACTGAGCTCTGGACTTCCTTTCAGGACATCTTTTATTTGGTCTTTGGGTCCTGACCTTGACAGCTCAACTTAGGTTGTTGTGGTATCATTATTTACTAAACTTTCCATTCCAACTCAGAAATTTTCTAAAAATTGTGGTCATAAGCCCTATTTCTGAGGTTGCTTTATTTTGTTTCCAACATTATCACTCTATGTGGAAAGCTCTTTACCAATCCAGACTCAGTACAATGATTATTTTTATTCTTCTGCTTACAAAATTTCCAATCTCCTGAGTCTTCCAAAAACAGCCCTTCAGATACTATTTTTTTCTCACATCTCTACAAATATCCATGTCCTTTTGCCCCAGCAATAATTCCAGAATAGATTTCTCCTCCCCAAATTACTAGCATTGCTTTGTTTTTAAATTGACACCTGCAAATGCTGGATTTTAAATTTGCCAGTTCCCTGTAGTCATATCTTTGAATGATTCAACTTCTGAATACTGAGGAGTTTTCTCTATCTCTAGTAGGGAATCTCTTCACTCTTCTAATAGAGTCTGCACATCTACATGCATTTAAATATCTCAGTTGGCTATATCACAGCTAGTAATCAACTAAGCATAGACTGCTCTGAGAAACTCTTAATTTTCTCAAAGTATAGGCAATTATTGTTATTCTTAACTAATATTTTTAACCAATTTTTGAAAGCAAATATTAATGGTAGACTATCCAGAAGAAATAATCCTGATTTCTAGTGTTTGTCAATTTCCATCATTTCTCCCACCATTTCTGACTTCAAGCTAGATAGTTGACATGACTAACCAAGAGTTAATCAGAAAACACAGTCGGCTCTTACAAGGCAGTATAAGCTGCCTCCAGAACTCAAGTGAATAGGTTTTATATAACAACGTGCTTTCTGTTATAATAAAATAAAGATGTCATCATTTTTCTGTCAGTTCTCAGATTGAATTAGAAAAAAGTACACACAAACACACAAATAAACACATAAGAAGATACAGAAGCACAGGGGAGATTTTTCACAATCCATGGTAGAAAGGCCACAATTAAATACAGATAATTTAGGTGTATGGAGATTAGTGTGTGTGCTATGTTGCATAACCAAAAATTACTACAAGATACTTGCACACACTGGGAGCATTTATTTAATTACTTAAAAAGGCAACAAACATGTTTCCAAGTGGAAAATGCTTTATTTACTCAGTTCAATTTTTTTTAACAAACACATCTTTGAATTTAAGCAGTTAATCTACCATCAGAAAAGGTTGTAATATGTAGTTACTTAGCTAACAAAAAACTATATGCTGTCTACTCTGTAGCAGCACTGAATTAAGGACCAATAGAGTAAAATAGACAAGGTTTTGTCCTCCTAAATCTTGCTGTCTATTGGGAAAAGACACATCTGCATGTTTACCTATGCAATTGTATGATTAAATACAAATGCTTAGGAGAGAATGTACAGGGTATTATGAAAGCTCATGACAGAAAATCTGATCTAGTATGGGGTAAGGTTAGTCAGAAAACTTTTCTCTGAGGATACGATAATAAAACAATAAGTAAGTGGGGTTTAATTGAGGAAAGAGGATAGTATTATATAATGCAATAGAAGCCAAGGAAACCATAGCATGTGGAGGCCTCTGTGGCATAGAGGCATCTGTCACAATGTTAGAAAGGTGGCTGTAGCCAATGTGGACAGAATATAGGAAAGATGGCTAGAGATGAAACTGAAGAGACAAACAAGGGCCAGATCAGACAGGGCATAGTGGAGGATGTTAAGGATTTTACATTTTATTCCGAGAACCAGGAAAATCATTGGACTAGGGCTTGATGGAGAGGTTAATAGGAATGTAATATCCTGGGGGCCTCAAAACTATGGCATTAAGTGAATATAAGATGCAGAAGGTCTTGATTCTACTTGAAGCAGTTCTGCTTTTGGGTGATAGAAATGCTTCTTTGAACATCACTTTTATTCTTGGATATCTTTGAACAAAGAAACTCTAAAAATGCCATCAGATGCACCCATCTGAAAACTCTGTCCCCAAATATCATAAGAGGTAGAGTGTGGAAGAATCTCTGGAGATGAAAGAGCCTTCTTGAGTGCTACTTGCCAGCCTCTCATTTGTTGCAGGAACTTATTACCCTGAGAATTCAAAGTTTCAAATTAATGATGTTCACAGGTGAAGGTAGGAAGTGAAACGGTTGTTGGTGGAAAATCAACAGAAATGTTACAATTTTACCATTTGGAATATATTTAAACCATCTCTTTCCATCCCCCAATACCTCCAGAACTAATATTCCAATTTTTGTTAAGCAGGTTGACATAGATAAAGAACAGATTTTCAGTAGTTAAACATCAAATTGAAGTTAACAACCTGAGACTTAACCAAATTTACAGAAATCACCAAAATCAGCACCTTGAGGTTCATTTCCCACAGAAGAGTAAATAAATTAGACAGGGAATTTGCTGTTCATTCTTGGCTGCTCCTGCCTCCTCAGCTCCATTCTGAAGGACATGTTTTATTTTTATCTCTCCTCAACCAACCCTTTCTTTTAGCGTGTCCAGGCACTACCTGCCTACATTCTTTCCTCCCCTCCAACCAAACAAAATAAAACAAACAACCAAAATGCCACTACCTTTCCCAAGTCCATTTCACTACCACTTTTTTTTCTTGCTTCTTAATTTTTATTCTTATTGTTCTCTCTGTTGAGGTAAAATTGAGTAAAATAAAATTTCTCCAGAAATGAACATAAGAATATTATATCAAGAGCTCCTTAATAGCTCAATTATATGGTAGAATAAGATCCCAGGAAAAATAGTAAGAGGACAATCACCTGAATTATTTAAAACTCAACTGGACAAAGTCCTGGAAGATGTGCTACCAGGAATATTTTAGCTTCAGCTAAAAGGGAATGAAGAAAACAAACATAAAAGATTTATTTTCTATCCTTGCTCCATTTTCCTCTAGTCTAAAATCTTTAGCTCCTACTAAAACCAGCCATTTCCATAGGACAAAAAGATTACTTGTTTTTTCTACTACCACATGCATTAAACTGGGATGGAAGGTGGCAGAGGGTACAAATGATTCCTTCTTCAATGATCAAGAAGCAACCTAGACCCACAGTCAAAAATGTGTACTTTAGTTTTAGGACCCAAATTCTAAGTACTAGCCTGTTCCTGATTCTATAGCAATTCTGTGCAAATTACACAGGGAAAGGCCAGTATATAGCATTTCCTGACAAATGTGTTTATTTACACATCTCTTTCTGAAATTTTTAGTGTCATTTCTATCCACAAATTAGTAACACTTTTTTTCCCATAAGAAAGCTCCTATTTTCTGACTACAAAGTATTACAGCAATTATTCTGAGTGTTATTAATGTATTTCTGTGCTTGTTTTTTAATACATACCAGCAAGGGAGTCTAGCTCCAAGGTAAAATCCTACATGTGATCTTTCAGGCATGACTATAGGCAGTTGCAAAGCTTTGTCTGACAAGGCTCATGGGAAAAGCAGTCCTTTCCAAACCAGACCTGGTGCACTGTCAGTGCACTGAAGTTTTATGAAGAAAGTTGCAGTCAAAGACTCAGGCTCAGGCACCTCCATTTAGAGGCTTCCATATTGAAGGTCTCTTCTGAAGCACTTCACAGGAGCCTCTGCCAAGACCTCTTTATCCGGGACCTTAACTGAGGCAACTTTCTTCATTCTGACTCAGTATATTTTCACTTCTGGTGCAGAAAATAAAATTACTTATACACTGTTGATGGTATTATAAATTAGTACAGCTATCTCAGGAAACAGTATGGAGGTTCCTCAAGGAACTAAAATTAGAATTACCATAACATCCAGCAAGTTCACCTCTGGATATACATCCAAAAGAATTAAAATCAGTATTTAAAAGTAATATCTGCACTCCCATATTCATTGTAGCATTATTCACAATAGCCAAGATATGACGAAAATTGAAGTATCTATCAATGGATGAATGGATTTTTTAAAAGTGATATTACTCAGCCTTTAAAAAAAGGAAAAGACAAAAACAAAAAAATTCTGTCACTTTTAACAACATGGATGAAACTAGGGGACTTTATGTTAGGTGAAATAAACCAGGCACAGAGAAACAAATACTACATGAACTCACTTATATGTAGAATCCAAAAAACATCAAACTCATAGAAGCAGAAAATAGAATGGTGGTTACTCCAGGATGGGAGCCATGAGTGTGTGGAAGGGAAAAGGAGAGATGGTGATCAAAAAGTATAAAGTTTCAGTTAGGCGGCAATAATAGATTCTGGTTATCATTGTACAACATGATGACTACAGTTAAAAATAATGTATACTTCAAGGTAGCTAAAAGAATAGATTCTGAATGTTCTTACCACAAAAATGATAAGTATTTAAGGTAATGATATATTAACTAGCCTGATTTATCATTCTACAATATAGACATTGAAATATCACATTTTACCCCAAAAATATACACAAATCTCATTGGCCAATTAAAAATGAAACAAAATAAATTGTTTTTTCACTCTTAGCTCTTCCTCCACTCCCTTCTCCTGGTACCCTGAGACAATAAAATGTCAAAAACCTTTCAGGGATCCTCAGCAGTGAGATGATTCCCTCATCTGCAGTATATATCATCTAAGCTTAGCCTGGTGCCATTCTGTGGGGATAAGTGTCCCACAGTGTAGCTGGCACTTTTTTTCTTTTGCCTCTTGCCTGTACTCTCTCAGGGAAGAAAGATTTGATTGCTAACTTTCAGTTTGTCTCATTGTTTCCACACCTGGCAACTTGACATCAACCTTGCAGAATATTACAGAAAAGGTTTTTAACCCAAAATATTTTAAATATACACATCAAGGTATTGAGATAAATCAATACTATATTACTTAATAGGCTAGGCCTAAGGAAAAGTGTTTTTTAAAAATAGTGAAAGTGAGAAAAATATAGCTCCTCTTCGTCCCCAACTTTTCAGTAAAAATCCACCTTGTTTGACTAAGCCTACAGTGTCAAAGATATGGCATTCATAGTTATGGGCTCTGCGATGTTCCCCCTAAAATTGTCTGCATCCTAATCCTGGAACTACCTTACGTGATGAAAGGGTCTCAACAAGTGTGATTAAATCAATCAAGTACCTTGAGATGGGAGTGAATATCCTGGATTATCAAGGGGGACCCAATGTAATCACGAAAGTTAAAAGTGGAAGAGGGAAACAAAAGGGGAGTTCAGAATGATGTAATGAAAAAGGATTTGACCCACAATTTCTGACTTTGAAGATGGAAGAAGAGTGCTTTGAGCCAAAGTATGCAGATGGTCTCCTGGAGCTAGAAAGGGTAAGGAAACAGATTTTCCTCTGGAGCCTTCAGGAAGGACTGCAACCTTTCTAACAGCTTAATTTTAGTCCATTAACACCTTCTATCCTGCAACACTGGAGGATAATAAATTTGTGGTGTTTTAAGCCACCAAACTTGTGGTAATTTTTTTACAGTAGCAATAATAAACTGATACAGGCACTTTCACAAACATCCTTTTGCTTCATCCTATGAACAGCTTTTTGAGGCAGGTACTATTATTATCATTAACTCTATTTATAATATTATCTCCCCCTTCCGAGCTTTATTTGTCTATTTTGCCTGAAGCTCGGAAAGGGGAAATAAATTGCTCAGTGTTTCATAGCTAGTAAGAAGCAGAACTGGCACCCAAACATAGAAATGTGACTTAAAGACACATCCCCTTTCTCTTATATCCTCTGAAGTTTTCAAGAAAATTCAGATGACTTTCGTTATTAAATACTTACTTCTTCTCACCGAGTACTCTATATATGCCTGGTGCTATAAACTAAATGTTTATATTTGCTTCCATGCTTATTCATACTCATATCCTCAACGTGATAATATTTGCAGGTAGAGCCTTTGAAAAGTGATTAGGTCATGAAGACAGAGCCCTCTTGAATGGGATTAGTGCCCTTGTAAAAGAGTCCTCAGAGAACTGAAGACAGAGCAAGAAGACAACCACCTATAAACCAAGAAGTAAGTAATAAGCCCTCACCAGCACTGAATCTTCCAGCACTTACATTTTGTCTTTCCTGCCTACAGAACTGTAAGAAATAAATTTCTCTTATAAGCCTTCTTATTTACAGAATTTTGTCCCAGCAGCCCAAATGGACTGGATTTTTTATTACTAAGTAAAGAAATTTGCCCAGGGCTCTCTTTTCCCTAGCTTCCTTACCAACTCAACCTTTACCACTACAGGCCAGGGCTCTTAAAAACCTCTCCATGTGTTTTGAGAAAGTAGCATGTGGGAATAGCAATAATTTATTGTTGATTAAAATTAGCAGAAGGGCCAAGCAATGTTTACCACACCACTGTCAAGTGCAAGAGCTTGGTGTGTCTTGCAGCCTACTACCTCCTTTTGCCAAACATAAATATACTTGTACATCAATCAACCTCAATCTCTGACAAGTGAAAAAGTGGCAAACTGGTAGATGTGGAATGAATACCCTGAATATGGTGCTTACTTCTGTGGAGAAAAACATGTCTAAATAAAGAAATTAATCAGTTTCTTCACTCAGTTACCGTTCAAAGGTAGGTTACTCGACATTCAGTCCTCATTTCTCCCTGACAAGAAGGGCACGGTCATTGTCACCTGCCTAACATAGCATTTGTGGCTCTAATCTACTATATATGTGTGTGTGTGTGTGTGTGTGTGTGTGTGTGCACGCACCTTTTACATTTAATAATTCCTGTATTATTGGGTTCTGCCTTTTAATTATCAGCAATTATTAATCTAAGAAAGAATAAACAGAATTTCTTCTCTCAGTTTTTGTCTTGTGTTTCTCTGATCTCATGGGTCCTTGATAAAAGACTTCCCCTTGTAGGAAACAGCTGTCTCCATAGACAGCCAACAGAGCTAGATCCCAGATGCCAGGACAGTGTGAGTCAGCACACAACACCCTTTGGATTCTCTAGAAGTTGCCAAGAAATGAAATATTTGAAGTTGACCCCATTACTTGGGCCCATTATAAATAGTGGTAATGATATAGCAAAATGTATAATAAAAACATTAAAATAATAAATGTCACATTTTTATTGAGTATTTCCTATGCTAGGAATAAATAAGAAAATTTAATTTATAGCCTAACTTAATCATCACATAAACCCCAGCAGGGATGTATTAATATTCATATTTTTAATATAAAATTTAGCTTTAAAGAAAATAAATGTATTTCTCAGAATCATGTACACAGACCTGGGTTTGAAGTATACATAAATCAGTACTCTTTCTACTACTCCTGAGCAGAGTTAGAGTGCATGACTGACTTTCATAGTGACATCCTTGAGCTATATGTATCTGAATCCATCTTACCTCACAGTCATTGCTATAGTTTGCAAAATCTGGGCTAAGGCAAAGTGGATGGAGACATATGGCCCAAATGAGAAGGAACCCAATAAAAAAGTTAGGCAGGCCAGGCTCGGTGGCTCAGCCTGTAATCCCATGCTTTGGGAAGCTGAGGTGAGTGGATTGCCTGAGCCCGCGGGTTCGAGACCCGCCTGGGCAACCTGGCGAGACCTCATCTTTACAATGAATCAAAAAATTAGCCGGGCGTGGTAGCGTGCGCTTGTAGTTCCAGCTACTTGGAAGGATCCCAGGAGCCCAGCAGGTCAAGGCTGCAGTGGCCGCTCCCGGTGTGTGACAGAGTGAGACTCCAACTCAAAAAAAAAAAAAAAGTTAGGCAGACTGATCATCTAAGTTACCACTCCAAAGGGTTTAGACACAGAGGAAGAATCTGTATTCAAAGCTAATAATATTAAAATTAGCCCAACTAGGTAAGAGGTAAGATTGAAGCAAAAGGTAAATAACAGAGCCTGGATTAACTCCCCAAGCTACCTGGCACCAGGAATGCTACCTACTTACAGTAAAAATTCAAGAAGACAGACAATAATGGAGATAAGACTGCTCTATATGGACAGTATAGCTTTATGACAAGCAAAAGAATTTGGATGGTATAGAAAGGTTTGTATAATAATTGTTTTTACAGATATAAAGAAAAATAAAGCTTAAATAGTGTATTTAACTAATTATTTTATGTTTGGGATGAAACTAAGTGGAGATAGGTGAGTAGATAATAGCAATAGAAAGACAGATAGATACATAAATAGGTAGAATTTAAAGTCACTTTAAGGAAGTAGCACTGAGAAAAAAATTTTTTAAATGGCAAAGACATGGCAATTTGGATAAGGCAAATGTAATTAAGCTTTTATGATAATATTGCTTAAAGTAAGGAAAATCCTTATTAAGCAATATAATTGCAGCCAAGAAAGACAGATGACAAACATTTTAAGTGAATAATTAAATTCTTGTAATTCCCTGTAAACTCACCAATGTGATGATTTATATAGCATTAACAAAATAGCAGGACAATGATATATCTACTACCTATCTTCAAGAAACATCTACTATGGGAACAACATAAAACACATATAAAAAATGGCAGAAACAAATAAAGTATGAATCTGAGATAACCTGATGATATATTCAAAAACATAAGGAAGCAGTGAGGCATGGAATAGTTAGAGAGGTTTCGTGAACTGGAGAAAATATAGCCTGGCCCTTGAAGGATATGTTGAATTTGTCTAAGTATGGGGAAAAGGAGCAATATGAAAGCCTAAGCAGTGGTAGTCAGGATGGAATTCGTGTGCTGCCCTTTATGAGAATGCACAGGGAAGCAGGGAAAAGAAATGGGAATTAAATAGGAAAGGTGATAATAGAATTAAGTAATCTTACCATAATTAGCATGTCCAACCAACATGAAAGCCTAGGATTAGTACATGTTGCCTATTGGGAAATTCCCCAGACTGATAGTGACAAAGAGACTTTTGTCACTCATCTCATCAAAGCTTTCTCTTTAATGATTAATAGTGTTCAAAGCTTATCTCTTTCAAACAGTATCACTGAAATTGAAATCTGTAGTAATAGAAGCAAAAGTATTCATTGATAATTCCACTACAAAATGACCTAGTACATACTATGTGTCAGACATTATACTTGTAGGCTCTGGACATACTGAAATATGCAAAAGATTGCCTCCTAATGACATTTTTAAAAACTCACAATTTATAGAGAGGAAGACAGGCAAATAAACATCTGGTTATAATAAAAGGGAAAAATGGCATGAAGACAATTAAGGACAGAATTTAGAGGTTTAGAGGTATACTGAGAAATCAACCAATCATCTTGTGGGAGGACAAAAAAAGCAGGTAAAGATGATTGAATCAAACCTAAAGGACAATGAGACCTTTACAAAGTTGATGAAGTAGCTAAAAGTATTGAGAAAATAGTAAATATTGTATTTAAAAGCAGGGACAATAAAAAGCAGTATTCAGGGAAGGATAAAAATTTTAAAACACTGAAGTATAAGCTGCATTAAAGAAAAAGATAAAAGAATGAAATTAGCAGGAAAGGCAGAGATACAGCTTACGTACATGTAGATTAGATGAACTCTTCCACTGAACAGAATAACGAATACATTTGTCCCTTGGTATGCATTGAAGATTGGTTCCAGAACCTACCTAGGATACCAAAATCTACAGATACTCAAGTCCCTGATATAAAATAGTGAAGTGTTTTCATATAACCTCTACACATTTTCCCATATGCTTTAAATCATCTCTAGATTACATATAAAACTTAATACAAAGTAAATGCTATGTAAATAGTTACATATACTATATACAAGGGGGACACCCATAAAATGTAATTATTTTTTGGAGGGTGGGCCTCTTGTAGCACAGGCTTCCCCACTAGGTAAGTGTTCTAGGAACCCATTGGCATCAGTGTACCAGCTAGCATTGTTATAAGGGACTGCTTTCAACTTCAGCATTTTTGGGGGGGGTGGGGGCAGGGGAGAGTCTTTCAGTGCATTTGCCCATTTCATGATGCTTGATTTGCAAGCACACCTGCCCACACAAAACTGGGTGTTCCACAGTTTTTTACCAAAAACGGCATGATACCCATGTCCCACCCTCCCTATTCATCCAGTCTCACCCCTAGTGACTTTTTTGTTTGTTTCTCCAGATGAAAAAAAAAATTCCTCAAAGGGAAACATTTTCCTAATGTGGAAGAGATGAAACAAAAAACAGCAGAAGCACTAAAAGGCATCAGAATGGATGAGTTCAAAAGCTGTTTTGAGCAGTAGAAAAAGCATCTCAGTAGGTGTATTGCATCAAATGGAGAGTACTTTGAAGGTGACTGAAGTTTAACATGTAAGAATAAATACACACTATTAATAAATAAATTCCAGGCTTTTTGGGTCCCCCTCATATATGATTATATGCTTGTACTGAAGACAACCAACTCAAACAGTACCTCAAGGGTCACAAGACCAGAGATCTGAAAGACAGAAAAGGAGCAACACATTAGTCTTGACTTTTATTTGAGGACATGTTCCAGTGTGCGGTGCTGGGAATAGATCTCTAAGCAGTAAATAAATATCATTTTCAGTGAATTCAAGAAACGTTAAGTGTCAGAGACCAAATTTCAGCACCATCAGACAACAGAAACATAAAGGACAACGTCTTGAAAAGAATCACCGAGAAACAAGTCTCATAATCAGCATACAAATATCCTCAAGTCCTTGAATAACTCTCAAATTCTTTATGTACTTGGAAAACTCCACAAAACACAGCACAAAGTATAAGAAAGACCTCAGTAGTGATATCAGCAGTCATTTGGTGCTGAGGAGATAGAAGTTGGAGTTCAAATATTGCCAAGAATGGCCTTAATAAACATTCTGGGATCTCTGTTGAGATCCCAGAAGGGCTTGGCTTTAGGAGCCAGGACCATCCCCTACGATTAAAAACAAAACTGAAATAAATCAATAAGACCTAAAATCCTTCTTGAAAACTTACTTGCAGCAACACGACCTGCCTGACAAGAAAATTTAAGCATCTTTGCAGGAAGAAAACATCATGAAGCCACCCAGATTTTTATTTTATTCCTAAGTCCATCATCTAATCAGCAAATTATGATATATGGCGAAAATGAAGAATACATGCAACCAAATCAATGAAAAAAAGATAGAGGATAATTTTTTTAAATGGACTTTTCAGACATGAACTTTGAAATAATTGACATTCAAGAAAATAGAGAAAAAGAGGGAATTCTCAGCAGAGACTTAATACTGAAAAAATGTCAAAGCAAAATTTTTAAAAAATAAAAATTCAATCACTAAAATTAAGTATCAGATATAATATCAGATTTGAAATATCAGAAAGCCTGTAGAAAATATCTAAATTTAAGACAAAGATCAAAAATTATCGAAAACAGAAAAGAGAAGACTAGAAAAAACCTGAGATATGTTAAAATAATGCACAAGGCATGAAATCAAACATATCAAGAAAATAAAAATTTGAAGAGGTACTAGACTTATTTCTAACTGACAAGATTCAGTGAGCTCTAATAATTCCAAGAAGAAAAAATACAAAGAACGCTCCACCTAGACAAATCATATGCAAACAGTTAAAAGCTAAAGAAAATGATAGTAATTTAAAATCATCCAGGGGCAGGGAGTGGAGGCTGGGGGATATGTTACCTTCAAGAAAACAATGATAAGCTTAAGGTTGATTTAATCATGGGAATGCTTAAAAGCAAAAAACAATTGAGTGGTGCACTTAAAGTACTAAAAGGGAAAAAAATAATAATGTGCCATCTTAGAATTTTATCCCCAGGAGGATATGTCCCACAATTTACAGGCTGGGCACAATGGCTCACACATGTAATCCCATCTCTGCAAAATAAATAAAATAAAATAAAATAAGCCGGGCTCGGTGGCTCAGCCTGTAATCCCGGGCTTTGGGAGGCTGAGGTGAGTGGATTGCCTGAGCCCACGGATTCAAGACCTGCCTGGGCAACTTGGCGAGACCTCATCTCTACAATAAATCAAAAAATTTGCCGGGCATGGTAGCGCGC
>CAUYQG010239257.1:0-31893 GCA_963574415.1 Tarsius wallacei | reverse complement strand
TATGTGTTATCTATATCTTACTAACTGCTGTCAGGCACTCAGTAGCTGTGGCTCTTCGGGGTAATGGATTTTGATAAAGGACAAAAAAATCATAAAATGATCATTTAAAATTAAATGGGATACTTATACATTGTGGACTGGTGGATTTGTGCACGTCTCTAGGTCGTAAATATGATTAGCTCAGATTTATATGATACTGTTACCAGGTACTGTTCAAAATATTCTCCATTTAGTCGGTTCTCGATAGTCCTGTGAGAAGGGTACTTTTAGTATCTTAATTTTAAAAACGAGGAAACTGAGGCACAGTGAAGTTTAATAACTTGTGTGCAGTTAAACAGATAGTGATTGTCAGGTTTTGTCAGCATGTGCTGCTTTGCCTCATGGTAATATTAACTTGCAATGTGGGTGAGAAATAGGTGCAATGTGGAGTTTTTATTTAGCTTATTTATATTCGAAGTAACTGGGAGGTACCAGTAACAATTTTCTTAGGTTTAACTTTTTTTTTTTTCTTGAAAAGTAACTTCTACATGTATGACTCTGTATTTCAGGTCTACCAACCTGTCTTTACTTGGTCTAGCTGTAGTACAGTATTGAAAAATAACTTCTGTTCTTAATTATGATCATGAGGTCTAACATGATCTAAAGTATCTTCATGATTGTTCATAAAAGAGAAGTTATGTAATAATATTTGGTGTAATTTTAAGTGTATTCGATGTATCATACTTTTGGAAATTTACCACTAAATTCAACATGCTATTCCCTGTTCTTTCTCTCTCTTTCCTTTTTTTTTTTTTGTTTGTTTGTGGGAGCCTTACTCTGTTGCCCAGGCTGGAGTGCATTGGCATGCTTACAGCCACCACAGCCTCAACCTGCTGGGTTCAGGCAGTCCTTCCACTTCAACCTTCCAAGTAGCTGGAACCACAGGCGCGTGCTGCCATTCCTGGCTAATTTTTTGATTTATTGTAGAGATGAGGTCTCGCCATGTTGCCCAGGCTGGTCTCAAACCCCTGGGCTCAGGCAATCCTCTCACCTATGCCTCCCAAAGTGCTGGGATTATAGGTGCAAGCTATCGTGCCTGGCTTCTGTTCTCTTTTTTAAAGAGCATTATTGGGATGTAAAAAGTACCATAAGATTTGCCTTTTAAAGATGTATAATTCAGCAGGTTTTGGTGCACTCAGTGTTAAACAACCATCACCATGACCTAGTTCCAGAGTTTGTTCTCCCCAGACCCATTAAGTAGTCACTCTCCATTCTTCCCCTCCTCTCAACTCGGTAATGTGTTTTCTGTTCCTATAGATTTGTCTGTACTAATACTTCATACAAAAGGAATCATACAGTATGTGGCCTTTTGTGTCTGTCCTCTTTCACTAAGCATAGTTTTCAAGTTTTATCCATATTGTAGCATGCATGGATATACCACATTGTGTTCAGCTATTTGGATAGCATAATGGACATATTGTATTATTTACACTTGTGGGCTGCTATAAGTATTACATATGTTATAATACAGAATATGCTATGAACATCCCTATACAAGTTTTTATGTGTTTCCTGTTTATTCTTAGTACACAGAAATTTTTCATACAACTTAGTTGAAGTTTTTTTCCAAAACCAAATGGACATTATACTTCACATATTTATTGATTAGTTTTGAGGTGCAAGGTACTATGGTTGGCTATTTGGGAGACTCATGTTAAGATTATGAGGATTATATAATTTTAGCTGATCTTACTATATATTGAACTATATTTTGAAAGCACGTTGTCTGGATTTGTTTTGTCTAGCTCTCAGGTGATGATAATTGAGCAATCAGATGTATTTGATCTCTAGGATAATTCACTATACTTAATAAGCCAGAAATGAGCATGTATGATATCCCCTAACTGAAGCAACTTAAGTTTTTAACGAGATAGGTTATAAGCTATAATATTCTGCTATAAACAGTTATAATGCAGTCATTAAAATAATACTACATAAAAATATTACATAGGAAAATTAGTACCTATTTCTGTTAAATGAGGAGGAGGGAGAGAGCATATTACAAAAAGTGTAATATAAAATAAGTCTATCATTGTACATATAAAGTGATCTTAACCTGAGATTTATTGATGTGATAAACTGCTAAAGTTATGTGTAAAAGAATATAACGTTTATTTTTCTAGGAGAAGATCTGTACTTTTCATCAGATTTTTAAAAGAATCTGTGACCTAAGAGGTTAAAAATTACTAATATGTTGTAAATTGTTCATGGTAATCATCTCTGAGTTGGAATTACAGGTGGTATTCATTTTTGTTTTGTTTTCTACAATGAATATACAATGAATATATATCACAATTTTAATAAAGACATGCTAATTTAATAAGAGTTGGGTTTGGGGGATTTTTTTTGTTTTTTCGGAATTTTTTGAGTCAGAGTCTCACTCTGTCACCCAGGCTGGAGTGCAGTGGCATGCCGTTGCTGCCTCAGCCTTCCAGGTAGTTGGAACCACAGGCATGCGCCACTACACCCGGCTAATTTTTTAATTTATTGTAGAGACAAGGTCTCGCTGTGTTGCTCAGGCTATTCTCGAATCCCTGAGCTCAGGCAGTCTTCTCGCCTCTGCCTCCCAAAGTGCTGAGATTACAGGCTTGAGCCACCACGCCCAGCCATTTGTTTGATTTTATAAAGACAGAGTCTTGTTCTGTTGCCTAAACTGGAGTTCAGTGGCCCAATCTTGGCTCACTGAAACCTCAGCCTCCTGGCTCAAGCGATCCTCCTGCCTCAGCTTCCTGTTTAACTGGGACTACTGGTGCATGCCACAATACCCAGCTAATTTCATATTTTTGTAGAAACAAGGTCTTGCTATGTTTCCCAGACCGGTCTTGAACTCCTTGCCTCAAGTGCTGCTACCATCTCAATGCTTCAAAATTCTGGGATTACAGGTGTGAGCTATGGTGCCTGTTCTGATTTTTAGTTGTTGGTGTATGTTTGTATTTAAACAAAGAAGAGAAAGAAGCACTACACAAAGTAAGGGGCTGTTTTGAGGAGTGGGAGTGGTGGGGAATGAAGAGAATGGGGTAATGAAAGATACTAAAAGTATAGAAGCCAATCATGTACTTGTTGGTTGTTTATAAATTTCACAATATATCCAGTACTTCTGAATATTTGATATCTATTCTAATAGTAGGATTTTACCCATGAGGCTTGAATTTCTTCTAATTGCTAAGCTTTAAAATGTCTATTTTAGTAGAAAATTCCTCTAGCTATAATCTCTTAATGCTGCCAATCTCATTCTCATGATAGTTTTAGAAAAACAGTGTAATTTTCCCTGACACAACACCCCCGGTCTTTCCAAAGAAAATGTAAAAATTCCCAGGGGGGGAAAAACTTCCAGTAAAGGGTGATATTTATCTTTGATGATACTGTTTATTTTTTTCCCTTTTCTGAACATTATAGTTAATATCTTCCTAGCTAAGGGCAGAGGGAAGATTCTTTCTGGATGGTATTAGTTGGAGATTTGTGTTCACATTCCTAAGTAGAATGTTACAATTTGTACTCTTTGGAGTTAATGAAACAATATTTTATTCTGAGTAGTTTGCACTGTGCATATCTGGCTTTCAAATAGGTTAAAAATATTTATTTTTAGAATAAACAGCTAAATTTGGCAGCAAGCTCAGGCAACAGTTTTTCACGATTATGGCAGTATTCCTTACAAACAATACATACTGGGAATAAAACACTGATTTTGTTTTTCACTAATAAAATATTTCTTTTATATTTGCATAATGGTACCATTTATCAATTGACAATTCTAAAATGAAAGATTTTTTAAGTTGTTAATAGGTTAAGCTTTTTTTGAAGTAGTGTTTTGAACTTGTTCATCCAGCAAGTAGAAGACTATTAAGGGGCATCCATTTTTCTGGGTGTTTTGCTTGTTGGTAGCTGTTAGCATTATAGTTTCTACCTGAATAATCTTACGGTTGATGAAGAAAATTTGACTTTTTTTTTTAAATTGAAAAAGTATATCTTTAAAATGGTTCTAATGCTCCTCTATAATATAGTATGGCTTTAGTGATACTTTACTGTACTGATTTTTCTTCCCACCACTTTGCTGATATTTCCCAGTCTTGTCGTTTTGCCTTTTCTGTACCTGTTACTTATGTATTGGTTGATATTACACAGCTCTTTATCTTATACTTCCTTCTCTTTTTGTTCTGTGATTCTGTGCTAGAAATTTCATTCACTCCCATGACTGTAGTTACTATGTATACATATGCTAATGACTTCAGATTATTGACTCCATACCTGTATAGCCAACAACTATTAAATACTTACTTTTAGATATCTCAGAAGCATGCTAGACTCAGCGTGTTCAAATGTAAACTTGTGAAACCCAATAAATTTCAGTAGTTAGCATCAGCATCCACATTTGCTCAAGCCAGGAACCTAGACAGTATTTATGACTTCTTTGTTTTCCCCCACTACCTCACCCATGTCCATTCATTCGGTGAGCATTGTTGAGTTTATCTCCTGAGTGTCTCATTGCCATCACACCTCTCTGGGACACCGTCATTCTTTACACAGATGATTACAATAGTCTCCAGACTGCCTTTCCTTGTTTCTGGTTTTGTTCATCTTTAGTACATTTTTAAAAATGACTTAAGTAACTACTTTCCCTGTTTTAATGACTTCCCTTTACCTTTAAATGAAATCTAAACCAGTGGTCTCCAAAGTGGGGTAATGCACAGGATTATCTGCTAGGGTGCAGGAGGGAAATATTTGAATTTATATTTACTGTTTTATCTTTAAAAAATCACAAAGACATTTATATTTGAAAACTAGGACTGTGTAATAGTTATTTAGTCATTTCTTCCTTGCTCAATATGTCAGATGATCATTTGGTGCTAAAGATATCTTGAGGGAAGCATACTTTGTTCACTTTCTGCATGTTTTACAATACTCTAATTTGAATGTCTAACAGGACTTAAGAACTATTATCTAGTTTAACAAATGCAAAAAGAGTAAGTCTCGGATGAGGAATTTATGGAGAAAGTCAAACCAAGTTGTGTAACCACAAAGGTGATCACATAGTTGTTCATCTGACAAGATATACAAAATCAAATCTGTTCTCATAAACTAAAAAAAAAACTTCATGCTGATTTTGAGGTTTTAAGTAAAACTTTTTTAAAAATTCTAATTTTTATTGTGAAGTACCTGTTTCTGCTATTATAGCCATTAAAAGTCAAATGTGTAAGCTGATGTTAGAGCTAATTCTTTGAACCTGTATCATACAGTGTTAAGATCTTCGGAAATAAATGTTCAATTATGCATTCACTTAAAATATTTTTATGTGAGCAGAGTTTTTATAAATAAAATAAATTTCAGGCTTTTTCATCCTTTTATGTTCTTTTTTGTGGTACAGATGATATTTATTATTTTTACATTATCATTGTAAAGCCAATAAAAATAATAGATAAGTAAATATGCATATCCACATGGTTATTAATAAAATTTGGAGATCCTTAATTTACGTTCTTCCATAAAATAGTTTCTAGATTTCCTACGTGCTTTTCTGCCCTCATATTTGATCAATCCTATGTTTACATTTCATGTTTTAGCCATATTTGACTTTTCTGTTTCTTAAATGGGCCACATGCTCTTTTTTCTAGACATTGGCACATTCTCATTCCTCTTTTTAGTTTAAGTTTCATCCTTTTTTAGCATAGTGTTTCTCAAAGTGTAATCCTTGAGCTGTTTTGTTACCAGTCCATAATGAGATAAGAAAAGAACTTGAGAGTAAGCATTTAGAAACTTGAGATGCATTTTGACTTTGTTATCATCATATCCAAGTACATAGTCAGTGAACTACTTTGTGAACAGAACACAGACTAGTTCAAGCGCCATTAAGAAATGCATGCTAATCGTAACCAGCAGGACTGTTACAGTGTATGATATTTTGAAGTTATTCATTTGTAACGCAGAAATGTATAAGAATTAAAGAAAATGTAAGCATGTACTTATTTTTAAAATCTTATGTTACTTTTAACCAGGCTTATTTTTGACCCATAAATAAAATAATTAAAAAGTAAATACATAATAAAAAGAAAACATAAACATCGTTTTTATTCTTTTAAGTTTCTGCATTTATGGGTATTATTTAAATCCTAGAAGTAAAATTTAAACTATTTTCAACCCTAACTTACTGATGACAAAACATGCTTTACTGGACTTCTTTGACAATAAAAGATAGCCTTTTTCTGAATGTGACCTAGTAGTAAACTAAATAATGATAATGGAATTAATGTCAAAGCGTTACAGACCAACAAGTCTATACTAGTTTTGTTGGGAAGTACTATCTGTCTTATTTTGAGTTTAGTTTTTAGCTATAATTGATGGAGGAAGTGCTACAACAATAGTGGGTTATTTGTGGAGATGTGCTGATTAATGAAACAATATAAAACCATCAGAATTTAATTGGCACCTATATACACAAATAAATATATTCAAACCAAATTCATTATTTGAAATGAAATTACACTGAAAAGCTGACAGAGGCAGATGTTCAGGATTTCACATGTAATTAGTATTTTGTGGGTTTACATTGATTTTGCTAACTTAGCAATGATGTGAAGTAAGAATTGATTTTTTAGCTTCAGTACTGACAAATACAGCTTGCTCTGAAGTATATCTCTTTCAAAGAGTTACATTGTCAACAAATGTGGTTTAGATTTTTGCTTTCCTTTTATAGGACTATATTCTAATAGTGTTTATATGTGTGACCAATAGCATAAGGCAAATTTGATAGTATGCAGAGATAGTGACAAGAAAAACATGTGAGAGCTTGTGCCAGAATGTAGATCAATGTCCTGCTTCTTTTATTGAGAAAGTCTAGCTATGTCAGCTGAACTAAACAGTATGCTTGCTAAATCAGCTGAATTAACAGCAGTTCACTAAAAGTGTGAATAGGAGCACTAATTCATTCAACGTGAAATTTCTAAAAAATTAAATGATATTGTAGTTTGGCAGTTGATCCAATCAGCTGTTCTCAGAGGTATATATTGGTTTTCAAAGGGAAATTTTCAGTCAAGAGTATTTTAACTTTGGAATGAACTCTCAGTGTTTTTGCAAAGATAAGAAATCAGTTTTATCCCCACTATTCAAATACGTGAATTAGACTTATTTGTCTGATAGCTTCATTTTTAAAAATGATCTTAGCCTTCTATGGGAAAGAATGCCAAATGCTTCTAATGGCAGATAAGATCAAAGGACAGAAATGAAAGTTGGAAATTCTAGGGAAAAGTTACCTGACCTTGTTATGGTTCTATAATTTAGTAGCATCTAAGAGTTAAGTAGGTGGTGAAGTTGGTATTACCTTACAAATTTGATAGGACACTTTTTGAATTTTATTTTCAATCAAAATAAATTTATAAACCAAAATCCATTTTTAAAATCAAGTCATTTTAGATTTAACTAATTTTGCTGGATAAATTATTAGAAGTGGTTTCTAGTAAAGGGTTGAAAACAAAATTTGAAAAGCAAATTTTCTATATTTTAGATAAAAATGATTATCTGAGCTTGTTGAAACTGCACTTAAATCTCTCCCCCTATTTCTGTCCTCTGAAATTAGCTTCTCTATTATGAGTTCCATTAAAACAAAGCATAGAACATTTTAGATATAATTATCTCTTGTGAGTAACATTGTCGTCAGTACAACCTAGATTAGATAAATTAACAAATGTGTTAGCCGGCCTCCGGGATAGCTCCCAGTGAGCCCTACCTCCTGGTGTTTACCCCTTGTGTGATCCCCTCTTACACTGCACCAGGGTTGGCATGTGTGACCAATAGAATAAGACAGATTTAATAGCTTTTCACTTCTGAGATTGGGTTATGACAAACACTGCAGCATGGTGAACAGGCTAGCCAAGAGGCCCACATAGTGAAGAACTGAGGCATTTGTCATCAATCACATGAGTGAGCATAGAAGTAGCTTCTGCAGTCCAGTTGAGCTTCAGGTGACTGAAGCCCTAAATAACATTTTGACCAAAAGCTCAAGAGAAGCCCTGAATCATAACCAGTCAACTAAGCTGCTTCTAAATTCCTGACCAAATGAAACTTTGTTTTAAGCCGCTAAATTTGGGGGTAATTTTTAAGGCAGTAATAGATAATTAATACAGTGAGCAGGAAACAAACTCATTTGTTACATTAAAAACTTAAATATTGACACACATGCTGTTTGTTCAGTGTATGAATTGATGTTTAATTTGAGGAATAGCTGTTTTAGTCATAACTTTTTGTTAAATTAGAATTGCAGAATGACACATTACTAATGTGATAGCAGTTTCCTGTATTAATTGCCTATGTGTACTTTTAATGAAAAATTTGAAACTTTGTGGAATTTAAAAAAAAATTTTATTTATCCAACAGTTCATTTTTACTTTATTTTTTAAAGTATTGGCCCATGAAGGATTGAAATTTTTAAAAAGGAAAAGTAAAGTGGGTTTTCACCACAGATAATCTAGGCAGTCTATCCTGTCACAGTTCTCATAGTATCCTTCACCAATCATACTGTTTTATTGTAATTGGTTGTATTCCCTGTTAAACTGAAAGCTCTATGAAGGACAAAATCCACATCTGTATTTACTGTTACATTTTCAGTATCCAGAACAGGGTATTAGCAGTTAGCAGCTGCTACTCAGTAGGTATTGGTTGAAAGAATTAATGTTTCTTTTACATTTTTTTCATTGTGTTAAAATGATGATTAACTTTTACAGTTGTAAATAAGTCACTGCTGGAACCATATAACCTTGGGGAATGCTAATTTTTTAGGCAGAATAGAAAATATTCTTGACGTTTTTCTTGCTGAATACTAGGGACTTTTATAAGATGTGTTTTTATGTCCACAGTGCTGCCTCTGCCTCTGAAGAAGATGTCTCAAGTAGATTTCCCCGAACAGATAGAAGTGGGTTCACTAGATATAACAGGGATGCAAATGTTCCAGGTAATTTGGTCTCAAGTACCACATTGGAAAAGAAAATTGAAGATCTTGAAAAGGTATGAATTACAAATTACATAAGATTGATAAAATTAATGTGTCATTAGGATTCCATTTTGAGTTTCAGAGTGGCTGAGTGAGAAAGGGAATAAATTGAAATTTGTAGAGGAGAGATAGTGCCAAAAAAGAGAAAAAGAATGAGGGGCATTAAGGGGAGATGTTATCAGTGTTAATTAGTATTTCCATACCTAGTCAAGTAGCAGCATTTAATCATTATCTTACGTCCTATATAGTTTCTGTGGTTAGGTGTTTTCTGATTTTCTTGATACTTTCCAGTTTTGTTGATGTTAAATCTTTAGAAATGAAGCTGTTTCTTGTATGCTTTACTATTTAATGTATAGTCCTATTTTGCCAAGTATTTTTTTTAATATATTAAAAAGTCTTTGTCTTTGAAGTGGTTAGAAGTCTGAGCTGACAGTATGTACTACTGTATGTTTACTATGTTGTCTGAACAGATTGTCATTTGTAACTTTACAAATTATAAGAATAAATCTGAGCTAGGTCCATCATAGTGTTTGAAACAACTTTGTGTACAAGTAAACCTGTTTGAAAGTATCTTTCACAGCAACTGAAATGAATATTGGCATTAACATCTTGAGTTTGTGCCATAGACATTCACTCAAGTTGATGGCACTAAATTCTTTTGTGAAAATATTTAGTTGAAAATATGTTTTGTTTTCCTGAATTGAAGTTATTCCCTGTGATATAAAGATTTAGTTTATAGATATAGAGAGATCTATTTTAAAATTTTGTTTCTATTTTATAACATTATGATTATTTTAAGGTTATAGCTCTGAGCTTTAACACTAGTTTCTACTTGGAACTAGTAGATTTAAATTAAAAACTTTAGAGAATGCATAGTCTAAAACTTTTCAAGGGAGTTCCTTAGAAAGGCTTCTGGAGTCCTGCAGTAGTTTGGGTTCAGTTGCTAGTAGTTGGCAGAAGCTAATTGATATGACTGGCTGGCTGCTTTTTCTGAGGGTTAGTAGGAAAGAAGCCAAGTTCTGGGCAAGGCCTCTTTAGCTCTGCCTCCCTTTTTGCCCTCAGGGTGTCTGATCCAGCCCCAGGCCCTGGATTCTCTAAGTAAGATATCTTTGAAAAACATGTTGCATTATTTAAAGAAAAAAGTTTATGAATTAAGACTTCTGTTTTAGTTCCTTCATTTTTCCATTGTTAGTTAACTAACTGGCAAAGGCAGAAGTAAAACTGAGTATCATTGATTTTCTGTTTAGAGTTTCCACTGGGCCATCTCCCTTTTAAAACTTTGTATTTTTAATGAAAAATTAATTCTGAGTGGCCTCAAATAAGATATTCATTAAAAAATAGGTAGTTCATAACTAATAGTGATGCTAGGCTAAAGGAAGTAAGTCGTTGAGTCTATCAGTGTTTGTTAAAGACTTGTGTAAACATGGGTTTAATCCGGAGCATACCGTATAGCTCCTGTCTTCCCTGTATTCTGATTCTTTTTGGGACGGATCTTTTGTTCCTTCACCAAGTGTCTTAAGGAATTCATTGGAAATCTTCATGTATCTAAGATACTTTATCAAACTTGGCATTTGTAGTCATTTAAGAAGATTATAAACAACCCATTACTTCCTAATTAATGCTTTGTAATTATATCTTCCAGGAAGTAGTAAGAGAAAGACAAGAAAACCTAAGACTTGTGAGACTGATGCAAGATAAAGAGGAAATGATTGGAAAACTCAAAGAAGAAATAGATTTGTTAAACAGAGTAAGTATTTCACATATTTCCGTTTCAGGGTTTCCTCTTTTTTGGGGGCAGCTGGATGAAAATATATAAATATGAAGGAATTACTTAATTACCTGATGCAAGTTGTTCTTTTGTTAATGAATTAGTAATTTATAGTAGTAAAAACCATCATTTAATTCCATAAACTGATTTCCCTGGGAAATTACCAGTTTAACTCACCTAATTTTATTATTTTGGGGATGAACTGTGCTCTGTGTTTTGCTAGAGTCTAGGAGTGAGAATCACTTGGTCACCATCTTATGTAAGAGGGCACTGGCACAGAGTTGCTTGAATAAAAAACTAAAATTGATATAAGAAATTCCGCATGTCTCTGTATTTCACCACTTTGGCCTCTAGTTACACTTAATGCATCCTCAACTTTAGGTTTACCTTATTCTAAACTCTGTATTATTCTTTGTAAAAAGCTCTTATTTTTGTTTTCAGCCCCAAAATTTAGCTGCTTAAGCAACAGATATTAGTGCAAGGTCATACTTAGGTAATAGTGATGAGAAACGGCCCCATAATTTTGCTTTTTAGAGGGCTTTTGATAAAATGATGGAAAGAAGTAAGTTTGCTTCAGTGGCAGATTCTCAGTCCAGTCTTAACTATAACCATGAAAAGAGAGAAAATAGAAAGAAGAGAAAACAGAGAGACTTCATTATGTGCATATCTGTTCTAATAAAGCTCCAAGGCATTAGCTATAGGTTATAGATGAGGACAGGGAAGCTCACAGTTTAACTTGCTCAGGGTCACAGAATTGGCTGAGCCGGTATTTGATTTCTGGTATTTAATAGTATTTTTCACTCTTTGTGTACTACCTTTAATCTTGGTGCCAACACAAGTATTCCCCTGTGCTGGAATTTCTGAAAATTCTGCAAATATTATTGATGTCCATGGTGTATTTGCATTGTCTTAGGCACTGTGTGCATTAAGAAGAAGAATAAAACCCATGCTCTTACAGACTTACAATCTGTTCTTGAATATATTTTACCACTTGTAATTTTTAGTAAGATCTCAGTTGTTGTAATTACAGGAATCCCACATTTTTATTGTTTCACAGATGCTTTACAACATTATTCATTTAGCTTGTGAATAAATGCAAAATCTGATTTTGTAAAATTTTAAAATCATTATCTGGTTATCAAAGGCAGTATACTAAATATATCAGAGTGCTGCTGTACTATAGCAGTGATTCAAATTGATCACGTCAGGTTTTATTATTTTAAACTGCAAGGATAAATCTATAAATGTCTGCTTTTCTAACAATTAGTA
Organism: Tarsius wallacei; assembly: GCA_963574415.1. Taxonomy (NCBI): domain Eukaryota; kingdom Metazoa; phylum Chordata; class Mammalia; order Primates; family Tarsiidae; genus Tarsius; species Tarsius wallacei. Next base: position 19,840 of record CAUYQG010239257.1, on the reverse strand, counting down.
AATAATCTGCCTTGAGATAATGTTTCTTATAACTAAAATTGCACAGTGGATTATTTTTAGCAAGATGATTGCATATTTGGGACTAGCATTCATGAAGAGAATATAGAGCTGGATGATATACATTTAAAGTTAAAGAGTGAATACCTGATTTACTGGCTTTTAATTATCTTTTGGTTCTAAAACCTTTCCTTCAAAATTTCATAGAGAATCTCAGCATATAAATTAAACCAGATCAACTCTATATCCCCATGTGCCCCGCTTCTGTATGCTCAGTTCTATCACTTCTCCAGAGTCACATTCCCAAACATATACCTTTAGTGATTACATAGAGTGGTAAGGGGTTCATCCAGAAGTTGTACCCTGTACCTTTTGACACAAAGTTGGAACCTGGGGCCCAGTACCACAAATGGCCTGCGTATATGTTTTTTTAAGCTCTCAATTTTAAGGAGAAGGAGTGGAGTTTGTTTTAGCTTAAAAAAAAAACGACTTATTTTGATTAAAAATTGGAAGATTTACTATTTAAAATTTCTGACTTTTGGCTTGTTTTGAAAATTGAAAGATCTGGCAACAGTTGGCCCACATACTTATGACAAGAATGAAGAGTCAAGTAATGGATGTTTGTTTTAGGTGGGACATATTCCATCTAAAGATATTTTTAGACCTTGCTCTCATTTCAAAATTAATTGGTACATGAATTATTTTTTAATGTATATTTTTTAAAATGCTTTTATTTCTCTTAGAATATTTTAAAATATTTTGAAAGTATTATTTTCCTTTTTTCCCTTAAGGACCTAGATGACATAGAAGATGAAAATGAACAACTAAAGCAGGAAAATAAAACTCTTTTGAAAGTTGTTGGGCAGCTAACAAGGTAGAAGATTCAAGACTCGATGTGGAAAAAAATATTTTAAAACTACTGATTGAATGTTATGGTCAATGCTAGGACAATACTCCTATGCTGCATTACATTAAAATAACTAAATATGTATATTTATTTCTAGAAAACAAAAGGATGTTTATTTTCAAATATTTCTTTTCCATTATTAGCTTCAAAAAAATATCAGCCTTTTATTACATGAATAAGTAACAGCTTTCAGTTATTAAAATGATAGACAATGCCTTTTTGGTTTTGTGTGGTATTCAAATAATATATGGTTTAAAGTCACAACTGTTTGAATATATTTTATCATTGGTGTAGTGCATTTTCTCCCTAAAGGAATATACATAGTCTTTGTTTACATGGGTTCAAATGCTTTTGGGGAGTTCTTACAAATGCCTTATTACAAATAGATGTGCAACCTTTTGTGTGTTGATGACTTATAAAGATTTTTGTCTGCTGTCATTTGTTCTTTCTACTTATTCTAAGCAATCTAGAGTTATAGAGTCACTATTTTATATAACAGTCATCTGTTAAAAGGACAACTATTATAAAAAGTCACTTAATATCATGTTCTAGCTGACTAAATATAAATTTAAGAGAATACTTGAATTGTGCTATAGTAAATGAAAATTTACTATTTTGTGTTTGAATATCGAAAAAATTTTAAAATCACTTTAACTTCTGGAAAACATACAGTTGTAATTTTAACGTAAAATTTCTTATGTAGGTACTACTTTTTTTATTATTCCAAGGTTTATTAGTGAACACAGGATATTTAAAAAGTTGTTTATTCTTTAGGCCTGTACAGTTTCATTGTAGAAGGAAAAAAATCCATATTTTTATTATATATCATGAATTAAAATCAAAACCAAAATGTTTGTCCACATTTAAAACATTTATCATATGTAACAAAACAGCATGTAATCAGAAATAGTAGTAAGATACTTTGCCTAATTTGTAAATTGGAAAATAACACTGTGACACGGTTTTTTCATATGAGAGACTGTTACCTTATCCAAATCTAGGGATTTTCTTCCTAACATTGACATTTTAAAAACAGAATTATTTTTAAAGAAGTATACACATTTTCTCTTCTATTAAACATCATTAGTATTTAGGATTGCTTTATATTATATTTTCATGTTGAGTAAGAACCCCCTCCCAAAAAAATGCATTAACATTGTGAAATGTTTGCCTGATAGTTGAATCATAAACAACGGTCCTGAGCCCCTCTATCCAGTTAATGTCTGAAAATGGCTTGAAGATAGTAAAATCCATTTTGGGTACCCTACTGACTTTTTCCTTCACTTGCCAAGCCCTTTTATTATTATCTGTTAGAAAAATAGAAAAGGTGAGACAGCTGGAAAAAAATGTGGAATAAATGATAAATATCAGATGTTGAATTCTAAAAATCTCTATGTTTACCTAGGTTGGCTTTCTCTTCTTCCCAGTTTAGAAGTTTCAAGCTTAAGCTGCAAGCTTAAACTTCAAGCTTGACTGATCATCAGAATCATTTGAGGAATTTTTTTTTTTTTTTTTTTTGGAATTGAGGTCTCACTCTGTTACCCAGGTTGTATAGTGCAGTAACATGATCACGGCTCACTGCTGCGTCAACCTTCTTAAGATCCTTCCACCTCTGCCTCCTGAGTAGCTGGGGACCATATAGACACACGCCACCACACTGGCTAATTTTTAAATTTATTGTAGAGATGAAGTCTCGCCATGTTGCCCAGGTTGGTCTCAAACTCCTGGACTCAGGCAATCCTCTTGCCTTGGTCTTTTAAAGTGCTGGAATTACAGGCACAAGCCACGGCACCCAGCAAGGAATTTCTTAAGAATTCCCTGACTAGAGCTCCTACGTAGGTTTAGGTTGAATCCTAGACTCCAGAATTTTTAAAGCTTATTATCTGATTATTCTGATCAGAACCTAGTTTTGAAACAGCTGCTATTGTGTCTTTCTTTATTCCTATATTTTCCATTGAAAACCCTGGAATTGATATAATTTTAGCTACCAACATTTTCTCCCTTTTAGTATATTTAATAACTAATCGGATGTCCAAGGAAGTTTTTATATGTCCATGTGGATATTTGCTACTCACAGAAAAGTTTAATAGTTGCAGAATTATTGCACAAGGGCTTCCCTTCATGAACTTTTACCCAGTGTGGAAACAGTGATTTGCCGCCCACATGTCAAGGAGATATGCCAGGCCCAGTTATTGCCTTTAGTTGTCAGGTACTCATCTGCTTTAACTTACCATTAGGTATGTGGCAGAAATGTTCTATAGTCTATGTTCTCATCCACACTTTGGATGTTGTAAAAATGCTGTTAGTGTCTAGCATTATAATATTAGTATCTTGGTGTTCATTAAAAGAATTACTTTGAATTGTCTGCTTAATTCATATGTAGATTAAGGAGTATTTTATTTTACTTTCAAAAATTATATTAATTTTTAATGCTTTTAAAGACTGAACTGTTTTATTTTTCCAATTTATTGGGAACATTTCTATCAATATATTTGCTTTTCTAACATAATGATACTGAGTGCAAATATAGGAGCCTTACAACTTAGGCAAAGCATTTCACATGCATTCCTTCCCCCACCTCCTTAAAATATGCATTTATTTCAATACAGATTTTTATACTATTGAAAAATAAAGTAGGATATGATATAATTTCCCCTTAAATTTTTTTAAAAGGGTTGAGATTTTTAAAAAGTAGTTTAAGTACATGCACACACTACCCTGGAAAACTTGACTGTTGTCAGTAAAGTGCTAGTATTTGTGAAATTATTAGTCCTATTCAAAAACATTTCTTAAATCCCTTGAAAATTTGTAGTATAATGAAGTACATACACAGTTCTGATGTGTTTGAGATTATTTTTAAAACAATATATTATCATTAAAATGAACATGTCCTGCCTCCCTGATTTCTGAAGTGATAAACTTGAAAAATTATTGTAGTAATCTTTATTTCATCTTTTAGAATTGGTAATTTTATCGTACAACAGTTACCATTAGAGGAAGGGGAAAGGCTTTTGGGTGTGTATTTCTAAGTAATCTAAGTCTAGTAGGTTAGCACTGTCACACTTGTTTAAGTAGTTTAAAATTTAGAAAATGATCAAGGGCAGATACATGAAGCAATGTGGTATTTTTTCAATAGTAATTTTTAAATTTTTAAATTGTGATAGAGGTGATATTATTCTTCAGGTGAAAAACCTACCTCAGTTACATATGGTTTATGTTTTCTAGATTAATCTGGATTTTGTAATTAGAAACTAGGATTTTAAGTCCACTTTATACTTTGTTCAGCATTCATATGTTTAATACTGTAAGACAAAAGAGTAAAGACCTTGGATTTGATTTTAATCTGGTGTCCTGGACAATAGTCATATAATATATGGTTGTGGTCTTTTGTGTTTTTTTGGTAGTTTTATTATTCTGAGTTGATGACTAGTGAGTTCCATACAGTGCTGGCACTTATTTAATAATTATTCATGATTTTGTTAATAAGCTGTTACAGGATTCAGATATATATTTTCATTCTTGGAGTGTAAGAAAACAAACACACAAGTTTTTCATTGGAGGGAACATATTAAGTAAAAATATTCAGGAATCAGAACTTTAAAATAACATGTTAGAGTTAGTGCTGAACATTTCTCATATTGTTTCTGAACCTATCCTAATATGTTTAACCATGGAGCTTGACTTTTGCATTAGAACTATGTGCTCATAAATAAAGGACATTCCATCAATTAAAGTTGTAACTTACATTACTTTTTTAAGAACTAGTGTGACAGTTTTTTTTTTTTTTTTTCATTAAACTGAAAGCACAGTACTAGTAGACAACAGTTTGCTTATTAGGCAAACATGGACTAAGTCACCTCCCCCCTGCTGTTACTCCTTGATTCATTCTCAGTTTAAAAACTTGAACTATTCACCCAAAAGAAAACCTGAGCCCATATTATTTTTGTTTTACTTGGCTAGTATCTCATAGCATGTTAAAGTCATATCCTCATCCTCCCCAAAATAATTTTTTGTGTGTGAGAGGAATATGTAAGTGTTGCATTAACTTTTCATGGATTTTTCAGCAAGTATTTTTATTAGTCAACTTGGATATAGTATTACAGAAGTTTTAAATAAGTGGAAATTGACCGCCTTTCCATCCAGCAGTGTACAGTCTACATAGTGTATGTCAGTAACATAAAGTCCAGTCTTAGCATTAGCCTATCTGGTCTGAATAGTTCACTCAAACGTACTTTTTTGGCCAGGCGTGGTGGTTTACGCCTGTAATCCCAGCACTTCAGGGATCGAAGTGAGAGGCTCGCCTGAGCCCAGGGTTTCAAAACCAGCCTGGACAACTTGGCAAGACCTCAACTCTACAATAAATAAAAAAAATTAGCTGGGTATGGTGGCAGTGCCTGTAGTTCTGGCTACTTGGAAGACTGAGGCAGAAGGATCACCTGAACCCAGAAGGTTGATGCTGGGGTGACGGTGATGGTACCACAGCACTCCAGTCTGGGTGACACAGTGAGACACTGACTCAAAAAAAAAAAAAAGTACTTTTTTGTATTATTCATCCATTGTCTTTTAGATCTAGTTAATTGGTACTGTTTAATTTGCTGCAACATTTACTGAACAGTGGAGTGAAAGAACAGTGCATATTGGGGAGTATCTTACCATATTTTTAAAGATAATTATGTATTAGGAAAAGAATATTTTAAAGGAATTTATATCAGTAATGAAGTGAAAAGAATCCAATGTATAGGAGATACACCAAACTTGATTTTTAAATATGATTTCAATTTAGTATTTCTGTATACATTGTTGATTGCTGGTTTTTAGATATTGACATCTGTTCTAATCTACAGTTCACATTCGCAGTTGCTCTGATAATAATAGAATGTTAGTGATGATCATTTGATAGACATTGACTAAGTGTCTGTGTTTTGTTTGTTTTCCCCTCTGGATACCAAATAGGTATGTGTTACTTTTTTGGTGAATTTATTTCTGGAAAGATTTGGCAATGCTATTCAGGGTTTTTATTCTTATGTTTTTCTTCTGAATTTAAGTAGCAGGCTGATGCTATCAACAAAAACCATATGAACGCTAAAACTGTTTTGTTGAAAAGTCAGCTAATTCAGGTAATTCAAATACTTGTGGAAAAACATCTGGATAATTTATTGAACATACTAGTATTGTGTAGACAGCTTTGATCATTCTCATTGCATAGATTTTTATTGTGGAATAGTTATTTTAATATAGACTCACTTTTAATATGCTTTGCATGTAAAAAGTAATAAATATTTTTCATTTATTTTTCAAAACTGGTTATTTTTTTTCCTTCCTATACTGTCAGTAAAATCTTGACTGATATTTTTGAAGTTAAAGGATAATACTAATAATGGAGTTAGCTTCTGTGCCTGGTACTGAAACAGTATACAGTATTTTAAAAATCTTTATTTGATATTTTATTTTAGAAGGAATAATGTTTTAAGAAACAAAAAGTTGTGTTAAGATATGAATACATTTATGGTGGGGCTTCTTGAAGTGAGGAAATGGATATGTTCAACCTGACTAAAGATTTTAATTGTTCAAAATTGGAACTATTATAAACCTGATGGTGTTCAAGGAATTTCAGGTCTTTTGAACTTTGGAAATGATAAATAGGGGTCTGGGAATGTAAAAATTCAGGTTTTGTATTTTTAGTAAATGGTTTACATAACCTTTTGTCTAATGTGTCGTTCTTCATACACCCGAACAACCTAATCAGTCAGTCTTTTCTTCTAAAACTGAATTATAATCTTTTCAATAATGTCATAAATGTCTAACAAGTGAATAAGCATCCTTAGGTCAGTCTGCTCAGGTAAATGTCTTAAATATTTATGTAAGAACATACTTCACTAGCAATCCTACTGAAAATTTTTCCCAAGCTGCTCTCATAGTCTTAATTGAAACTGGAACCATTTATCTTAGACTTTATCAAATCTCTATTTCTTTTTTCCAGATTCACTCTGTGTTTCTGCATGCATGCATGCACACATTTCTACCAGCAGCTGTAAACTACCCACATATTTTCTTAATCTCATTCTTCCAGTTTCTCTTCATCTCTATAAGAGATTACATTTCATTCCTGGTCAACTCTTGGAAAGAATTATGTAATGTTGAACCTTCATGTTAAGGGGATAAGTCTGGTTATAATATCCTTTACAGTCAGTTCATTTTATTCTGATGTCTAGCAAGATAATTTAGAAAGGAAACTAGAAAGCAAACACGTCCCTCTTAATTCTGGACCAAATGCATAACTTTACACTCACTTTCAAAAACCTTTTATGAAAATGAAAGTTTTTTTAATAAAGAAAAAATATGAGCATGTTAAGAAGTTAGATTGAACTTTTTAAATATACGTATGAAAAAATAAACAATGAGAGTGTTGACTACTATGTATGGTTTTCACATTAACATGTGCTTAATTATTCAGAATATATTCTTTAATCAGTTGCTATCCTTATTTAGACATACATGGGACATAGCATTTACAGAGTTCATATTGTTACAGGCTTCTTTCTATCCAATATCCTATAAAACATTAATGTGGCTAACCAAAGGTAGGTGATCTTATCTTTTGTCTTTATGAAAACGTTTGAAAGATAAATGAATAGAAAGATATCTTGTCTCGTTTCTTTTATCCTTGTAGTGCAAAAGCAGAAACAAAGCTCTCAAGGGTATAAGAAAGTCACATCTGAAGAATGAGCAAATCACATTTGGCAAGAATGCATTCATGTGATAGTATTAAAAGTTGTTAGCTTTCCATAGCAGATTGAAAGTTTTATGTATGGATGGCTTAAAACAATTAACAGCATCATTAATTTAAAGTAAAATCATGCCCGTCAGTTAATATTAACATATGTATATATTTAAAAAATTTTTTTTTAGAAGACAGGATTTGTTGAGAGGACAGAAAAGTTCCCACAGTTGGAGGGGACCCAAAGGGGTTGCCCAGTATTAACATATTTATTATTTAAATCAGCCAGTGAAAATTTTAATGGAATGAATAAGTTGATGCTTTTGAAATGCTAATTAATTATTATAGGAGTCCTAAAAGTGTATTTTGTTTCTTGTCACCTTTTTAAAATCAGTATATCTTAGGATTTAGCTAAGCATACCGATTTGGGTAGCAATTTGAGTATAACTTTAACCGTAACTTACTATACCATGAATAATATTCATTAGTTAGTAATTCTGTAGGCATGTATGCCAAGCTGTGTGTTGAGTGCTTTATATATTGTTTTGAGTTTTTAAAATCTGCAGTGTGTATAGATTGAGAGGGTATTTTGCCCAATGTCACAAAGCAAGTCTGATTGCAAAGCATTATGCTATGACTTACTCACTTTTATGACATAATCATTGTCCTATTAAGTTTTTGCCATTGGTTCTCAAAGTGTGTTCCCCACACTAGTAGCACTAGGTTCACTTAGGAACCTTGATGGAACTATAAATTCTTTGACCCCACCCAACTCCTGAATTAGAAACTTTTAGGAGGAGGCCTAACAATCTGTTTCAACAAATCCTCCATATAATTCTGATGCAGGTCAAAATTTTCAAACCAGTATGCATTTCTACTTTTTTGTTTTTTTGTTTTTGAGTTGGAGTCTCACTCTGTCGCCCAGACTGGAGCGCAACCTCGACCTGCTGGGCTCCGCGATCCTTCTGCCTCAGCCTTCCGAGTAGCTGGAACTACAGGCACGCGCTACCACGCCCGGCTGATTTTTTGATTTATTGTAGAGATGTCTCGCCAAGTTGCCCAGGCGGGTCTCGAACCCGCGGTCTCCGAAAGCGCGGGATTATAGGCTGAGACACCGAGCCAGGCACATTTCTACTTTTAAGCTAAGATGTTAGTCATTCTTTTTGGAGATTGTTGAAATAACGTAAGATGAACTTGTTAAAAAATATATTTTAAAACCCGATCTTTTTTTTGTTGCATTGCAAAAGATTGTATCAGGAAAAGCCTCAGCCTGGACATTGGCAGCCTGACATAACCCCATTATCTCTGGAACTCAGATGGATTATCAAGTCCAAGAGACTGTGGAATGAAATCTTTGTTGTTCTGTGTTAAGGTTTTTCTCCTGTCATTGCCTGAAGGGTTTTGGTAACAATTATGCATTTTTTCAAATTTTAAAACTTGATTGGAACAAATAAGTGTGTATTTCATCAGTTATAATTTTAAAAAATATTTTTTACGTGAGTGAATACTGGGGTAGTCACTGAGGAGTCTGAGTCTTCAAAATGTATTCTAATGAATTGCACTTTCAAGCTAATTGATCACTGGAGAAAAAGATCCTCACTACTGCATCCCAATGAGTAAAGATATAATTGGAAGACTTGATTCAGGATTATTCTTCTCTTACATGATGAGATAGTTAAGTAAGTTCCTTTTTTTTTAACTTTTTAAACTTTTTTTAAAACTTTTTAAGCCTTTAACTTTTAAAAAACTGAAAAGTTTTGAATTTACAAAATAATTGTGAAGATAGTACAGAGAGGTGTCTTATGCCACCATGCCAAGTTTCTCCTAGTATTAGCATGTTACTATTGCATATTAACCACTCTTAATCAAACAGTATTAATTAACTATTATTTATTCAAGTCCATAGTTGATTCAAGTTTCCTCAGTTTTTTGCTAATGCTCTTTTTTAAAAAATTAGGGTCTAGGATAGCATATTAGGTTTAGTAGTCGTGTCTCCATAGGTTCCTCTTGGTTGTGACAGTTCCTCAGACTTCACTTGTTTTTGTTACCATTGCCAGTTTTGAGTAATAGGCATTTTTCACTTTACTATGGATATTTCAGCTACAAAACAAGAATCATTTTCAATGCCTTGCCTATTTTATCTATCCCCTTTTTCTTTTTTGCTGAAGCTTTTTAAAAGTTAAATTCCAATTATCTATCATTTCACCTATGAATACTTCGGTATGTATCTCTAATAGTAAAGACAAAAAATAACCACAGCATTATCATAATCTTACTGTAGTAAAGTTAATGCTGATTTCTTAATATTGCCTGTTTGGTTTGGGTTCTTTGAGAAGCAGGCATACATGAGATTTATTGGAGGAAACGCTTGTGAAGAAAACTGGGGAGGGGGGTAGAGGAGGCTGGGAAAGCTGTCAGAACTTAGTACAGGTCTGACTCCGGTGAAGGAGAGAAAAGAGGATGATTGGGCAGGAAGTTTTAGTCCTTTATTGTCTTATATGTGTTACTATAGTGGAATATCTAAGGTAATTTATAAAGAAACCTCACAGTTCTACAAGCTGTACAAGAAGCATAATGCCAGCATCTGCTTCTGGTGGGTGTTCAGGTTGCTTCCATTCGTGGCACAAGGGAAAGTGTTACATGGCAAGAGAGGATGGAAGAGAAAGGGAGAGAGAAGCACCACACACTTATGAACAGCCACTTTCCTGTGAACCAGTAGAGCAAGAACTCATTACTGTGAGGAAGGCACCAAACCAATCATGAGAGATCTACCCGCAGACCCTAACACCTGTGACTAGGCTCCACCTCAAACATTGAGGGTCAAATTTCAACGTAGATTTGGAAGGGTCAAACCAAACTAACAATATTTGAGTTCTAGAAAGTTTTATCAAGGCTGATTGGGAATCTTCAAGCCAAAGGTGCCCGCTCCTGAGTAATGTCACATCTTGTAGGCATGAGCCTGCCATGGTGATCCTGCAATGATCATCTGTTACCAGAGGAGCTGCCAGTAGGAAGTGTGTGGCCTCAGCTGAACACTGTGGTGGATTCAGACCACAGCAACTAGAACTGCCAATTACTTCAAGGATGGAGATCTGAGAAGTCAGATTTCATGCTTGTCACATAATCTAATACTTTGTGTTCAAACTTCTTCAGATAGTTGTAAAATTGTCCTTTTACTGTTAATTTTTGTGGGGAGCGGATGAGCGCTGTCCGAACAGCAGGCCTTGAGCAAGGCAACATCCCAGGCGAAGGCAAGTTCTCACTTGGTTGCTCTGCATCCTAGCCAAAAAACAAGGGATGCAGCCTGCTACACAGAACGGAGTCTCAGAAGCCCACACAGTCGGGTGCACATAGTACAGATAACGCCTTAGCTACAACAAGAAAACCGCGGGACAGCTTGCCATTTAGGTAGCAACGAAATTCCATTGTAGCTCCCTCACGGACCTTGAATCCCTTCCAACTTCCTTTGTGCTTGATTATAAAATAAACGTGCTGAGCTGGTTTGGGGCCACTTTTCCTCCATCAGAGAAAAGTGTCCCATCTGGCCCCAGCTTTTCTTTATGTCTTTGTGTCTGTGTGTTTCGTAATCTCTCGCTGCTCTCTCAGGACCCTCAAGGCAGCCGCGTGGGCAGCGTCATCTGGCACCCGAACAGGGACCTGAGCACGAGAAAACTCCCAATCTCAGGCGAAGAGATGTTCCGAGAGAGGTGCACCTAAAAATAAGAGAAAGTAAGGAGTGGATGTAGTTTTAGCTGGGTGTAAAACATGGGTAATCGTGGCTCCCAAGAGAGAAGTCTGTATGTCCAAGTGTTAAAATCTATGCTTCAAGCAAGAGGCTGCCTGGTTAAAGGTTCTCAGTTACAGGAATTTTTAAGCTTTGTGCAGGAAACATGCTCTTGGTTCCGTGCTCAAGGAACAGTTAATTTGGATACTTGGAACAAGATCGGTAAACAACTTAGGGGACCAAGATTTCCCCAAGCCTTGTTCATGACCATGATAGCCATTGTTGCTTGTCACGTTGGTGGAACAAGGGAAAATCCTTACTGACTTTTATTTCCCGGACCCTCTCATTCTCCAACTGGCTACTTGGGCTGGTGGATAGCTCCCTGTCTTTACCAAGGATACCCAAATGTTGGGAGGACAGTCTGATAAGCATATTACTGCTGACCATAGTACAAATTTTAACTTCACATGAGCTAGTAATAACCCTCCTATTTGTCTTTCTAACACCCCTAAATTGGGTTGTCTTAAGATGAGTCAAGAAAATAAAACCTCCTATGGGATTATACAAACAGCTAACATTTCAGGCCTCTGGGACATAATAAAATATATACAAACCATATCTAAATGAGGGTTTCCTATTTCTACTTATAATGTCTCCCAGGCTACCCCAATATTCCATACTGCCTTAATAGCATAGGGATAGAGCTTGGAAAATTCCCCGATTGAATAAAATGTGCCACTCCTGTGGCCACTGCGCAAAACCTTATGGGAACACCCCCTCTTAATCTATGATTGGTCTCACAAACTGAACCCCTCTCATCCTAACCATGACTTCATTTCCCCTGAGGGTTTTGTTGGCAACACCCTTACTACTTCTCAAGGTGACATCCAAAAGAAACTGTGGTGGCTCACCACCTCCTTTGATTGTGTTAACTTTACTAATGGGTCATTGATTGATTTGGCAGAAAGTTGTGGCACAACTTCCCTCTGCTACAGGGTCCAGGCCTGTGTCCAACCCCCTTTTGTCCTTTTAACAGGCTCTGTTAATGTCACCCCAGTAGATAATCATCATGTCTTGCAATGTAACACTTGTAATCTTACAAATTGTGTCACCCGCCATAATGTGGGACAAGACATCCTGGTTCTACAACAGCCCCCCTTTGTTATGATTCCTACTAACATATCAGGTCATTGGTATGATGATGCAGGACTGCAGGTGCTTCAGGAATTGCACCACCAACTTGCTTCCTGGCCTAATAGGGCTGTTCAGTTGATAATTTTTAGATTAGTGACCTTAATTTCGGTCATTGCTTCTGCAGTGACTGCCGCTGCCACACTGTCTCGATCCCTCCAAAATGCCGAATTTGTCAACACTCTGGCTCAAAACACCTCCAAGGCATATGGAGTCTCAATAGCATCAGCACAGACCTGCTCAAGCTCCATCACAATATTCTGGACATCCAGAATAGCCAAGACCCTATCATACAATCTGCCCAAATGGCACAAAATCTTCTTAATGATCTCAAGAGATTCAATCCCCTTAATATGTTAAAACATCCTGCTTGGTTTATTCTGGGTTTTTTCATATTTGCTCTAATCTTCCTTTGTTTTTTGCCAGTCGGATACAGAATCCTCCAACGCCAATTCAGAACCACCGCGGTAGCCGTCCATCACCTACGTTTAGAAAATAGAAAAGGGGGAGATGTAGGAAGCAGATGAGATGTGGGGAGTGAATGAGTGCTGTCTCAATAGCAGGCCTTGAGTAAGGCAAGGCCCCACACGTAGGTAAGGTCTCGCTTGGTTGCTCTGCATCCTAGCCAAACAGCAAGGGATGCAGCCTGCTATACAGAACAGTGTCTCAGATGCCCACACATCTGGGTGCACATAGTACAGACAAAGTCTTAGCTACAACAAGATAACAGTGGGACAGCTTGTCATTTAGGTAGCAACAAAATTTCACTATAGCTCCCTCACAGACCCTGAATCCTTTCCAACTTCCTTTGTGCTTGATTATAAAATAAATGTGCTGAGCTAGTTTGGGGCCACTTTTCCTCCATCAGAGGAAAGTATCCCACCTAGCCCCAGCTTTTCTTTATGTCTTTGTGTCTGTGTCTTTCTTAATCTCTTGCTTCTCTCTCTCGGGACACTCAAGGCAGCCACGCAGGCCACAGCATAAAACATGGAACCAACCCTGATGCCCATCAAAAGTGGACTGGATAAAGAAAATGTGGTACATTTACACAAGAGAGTATGATGCAGTCATAAAGAACAAAATCATGACCTTCACAGTAACTTGGATGCAACTGGAAAGCATCATACAAAGTGAACTCTATCATAAAAACAAAGAATTGAATACTACATGTTCTCACTCATAAGTGGGCTCTGAACACTAGTCATATTAGCACAAGGAAGGCATGGGTAGTCACTGACTACTGCTAGGGGAGGTAGAGTGGGACGAGCGTGAGGGGAACATGATAGCACAAAGGGTACCTGCTCCACTACCATGGAGAGTAAGGGCCACCAAGAAGCCCAAACTTCACCTGCGTGCAGCCTATTTATGTAATAAGTCCTCACTTGTACCTACAACTTGATAATAAATTACAAGAAAAAGAAAATAAATTACAGTCCAATACAGTTTGAAATAGCCACTCATTTCAGAACTTCATATCTTAAATCAAATGCCCAGTATGATCTATTCTAATTCTGAATGAGTAAGCAGCCATTTTTTCAAGCCAACCTAGGTCAAAATCACCAGGCTCTGACAACATACTACAAGAAAGGTTCTTCTCCCTAAGTGTCCCTGCCACAGTTTCTCTTCTCACTTTCTTCCCTGAACTGCTTCTTCTATATTTTCCTTTTAAACATTGTCTCCCATATTTTAATTCTTTTTTCATTCTGGTAATCTCAAAATAATCCATTCTCATTGACACTGACAAGTTCCAAACTCCATTTTGAATTTACAAGTTAAGTATCTATAAGTCATTGAATTTCTCCACATAAATGACCCATAGGATCCTAAATTCATCAGAGCCAAAACTGGATACATTGTTTCTTGCCTTGGCCACACACTCCATACACTGCTTGTGCAGGCAGCCTTGCACTAGCACTGATCATTTGCCCATGCTTGTCTGGAAGTCCTCTTCTACTTTCTGACTTCTTCCTTGTCAGCTGCCACATCCAGTGCCCTTAGTCTCCTGATTTTAGATTACTCCTATTTATTGGAGTAACGTCATTTAGACATTAATGAATCAAGACTGAATTCCTTACTTTTTTGCACTATGACTTGAATTATATAATAATATCAACAAACCCTAAGTACGTGCTAGGCACTCTAATCAGTGATTCATACACATTAGATCATTTAATCCTTCCAATAGCCCTATGAATTAGAAACAGTATGTTTATTTCTCTTCAATATATAAGGAGACTAAAGCTTAAAAGTGTTCAGCAATTTATCTAAAGTTACCTATGGAAGTAGAAGGGAAGAGATTTAACTCATGTATTTCTGATTCTGAAATTTGATTTTTAAACAACATATCATTAAAAAGAAGTAGAAATTAGCTTTCATTTAAAAAAAATGAGCATCTAACATGATAGTTCTTTCTAGGACTAACTTTACAACTCCAAAGGTTTTAGAATTGGGGCATAACTGGCAATAAATCCAACTACAAAGGTGACACAGTGTTCAATCCATTAAAACAGTGGTTCTGAAATGGGCTCAGGTGGCAAACACCTGGAAGTTGTGGTTCCATGTGAGAAATTTAAAAATAATGATAAGTTTAATTCCACCAAAAACCTAAGTACGACGTTTCTAACATAAGATTGGATTTTACATAAATATCTCACATTATTTTGAATATATTTAACAGATCTTTTAGTCACATGAAATGTTTTATCCACTATTGTTTGTTTCTTCTTTAACATTTTTGGTAATCTAGTAGGTGAAAAAAAGCTAGCAAACCACTAATTTTTTAAGAATAAGTGTGAGGGAAGAAAGGTTAAAGTTGAAAAAGAATTACATGATTTTTCTGTGAATTAGAAAGACATTGTCATTCCATTTAATAGCCCATCCTATCCCAATTTACTGAACTCTTCCATATGAACATAATTTGAGAACCACTGCATGGTTTATCAAGCACCAGTTATATTTAAGAAAATATGCAATGTATCATGGAAAAACAAAGAAAAATACAATATAATAACTATTCTGTTTATAAACTTACAGAAAAAAAGTTCCTTATATTGTTTAGACTTTGACTTCCAAGACTACATAAATATATGAAAAATGTTTATGCTTGTCACAGGAGAAAAATAAACTATTGTAACTATGCAATTGCCACTGTGAAATGCAATGACTGTAATATAATCACCAATATAAAATAAAAACTTGTATATATGTATATGGGAAGTCTTCACAAAAGTTAAGCAATAGGATGACACTATCAGAGTCATACATTAGAGAGCTTAGTTTTAGAGTATTGCATTGTGAAGAAATTGAAAAAAGAAAGAAAACAATAGACTCGCAAGAGTCCAAGTAAAAGACATGGCCTTGAAATAAGGTATTGAGGTAACAAAGAAAATAATTTGAAAGATACTTAAGAGACAGAATCACTAGAACTTGACTGGATTTGAAGGTTGTAAAGGAATCAAAGATTGCTCACCAAAGTTTATAGTTAAGATACCTAGATGACAGTAGACAGTTTTTGTTTGGAGTTATATACATAAGACTATGAAAAATTTTAAGCCACAACAGAGTAGTGGGTGGAGTGTGAAAGTGGGGGAAAGCTGGCAGAAAAGGAAGAATAAGAACTGAAGGCACAGAAGATAAAATGCAGATGTTATTGGGCTGAGGAAGATGTGAAATCCCTTGTATGTACTCAAAAAGACATGGGAAACCATCAGAAAGTTGTTATTAGGGAAGTGATATGGTTGACTAGAATCATGGGAAATGATTTTAGCTTCAATGAGGCAAAAATATTTGGAAATTGTACATCTTGATTTCTTGACAAATGCCATAACTTGATTTCTTGACAAATGCCATAACTATTATCATAACGGCAACAAGAAATATTTCAAATAGAAACAGATAAGTCACTCACTTAAGAAAATGTGTCAGTGTAGGTTGGAGTGAAAGTTACATTATTGAAACTCAAACTGACAAGGTCAAAGAAGTTTTTACTAAACTCTACTAAAACACTGGCAAATCTTTTGCAATATCTTATTTTTGAAGGAAAATATCTTAAAGGAGACTTTCTACATGTTAGAAGAATTTTGAAGCAGCTAATATTTAAATCAAAAATGCTTCCTAACATATACTACCTCAACTAAAATGGATCAGCATTCATATGGCCAAACTAGTCGTGTCTTTATGACAAGAATTTACTTAGATAATTTTTAATTTTTCCTCTGTGCACATGTCTAGTGTCTTTTTGTGTGTCCATATTTCCTCTTCTTACAGGAACACCAGTCAGACTGGATTAGGGCTCACACAAATGACCTCATTTTAACTTATCGAAAGGCCCTGTTATAGTTGGAGTGCGAGAAAGAAGTTGCCAACATGCAGAGAGTCAGATTTTGAGTCCTTTAATAGCCAGCAGTTGACAGTTGGCTAACACCAGAAAATCTCTCAACACCGAGTGGAGCAGGCAGGGAGCTTATAAAGGCAAAAAACACAACTTGTGTAACTATGGGTTTCATACCAGGTAGGAACATGGAAAAGGGAAGGAACGTTTTTGTGGTTACTTGTTTACTTAGTTTGGTCATTGGCCAGGTGTTGTTTGTCTAACAGATGAGGGGGGCAGGGGATTTCCAAGGAGAGTTAGGAAGTTATAGCCCAGGGGCTAAGGGCTATAACTGTGGTTGTGGTCACACATAGGGGTGTTACATCTGGGCAAACAGGCAACTGCAGGCAACCTAAAATGCAGAATTTTAACAAAACAGAGCCACCGACATCAAGCAAGCTTCCTCATGTTATCATAGGTTTTACAGACATTTCAGCCCCATCTCAAAACAGTTACATTCTTTGGCAGTGGATGTTAGAACTTCAATATATGAATTTTGGGGAACACAATTCAGCCTACAACAGAATCCTTGATCACAAACAACTACAATCAACTTTAAGTAAAAAATGACTTTATTGCTAGGAAGCCTAGAAAATCAGACTTGGAAAACAAAGCAAGAGATGATAGCAAATAATGAAACTAAGGAGTAGTATGAATCCTGCCACAGGTCTGCCACTAATGGACTTGTTACACTGGACATGTTTTGTAATGCTAAAAAAAATTCCTTATCTCTTCCTAAGTTTTTGTGTCATTTTCTTGAGGTTAAAATCCCCAGTTATAGAAGGGTGATGGCAAGGAGAACCTAAGATTCAGTTCAGTGCTAAACTACATACTGAGGATCTGGCTTTGTGGGATAAGAGAGAGGAAGAAACTTGCTCTTATATTAAAAGTGGAAATTTAAAATAGTTTGAAATTCCGCATTCCCCACAGGAAGGACATTAGGATGATGGATAGCAAACAATAATTTCTATTTCAATACGAAATCCATTGTCTACTGCCCTAATCTAATACATCTGATATAGTCTAACAGATGTAAAGTTATCAGACTGGCTACATCCAAGACTGTGTTTCATCTATAAAATGGGAACAGCAACAATTCCTACCTGAGTCATTGTGATCATTAAGTGAAATAACATGTCGTGTACCAAGCAGTTTCCAGACTTACGAAGCACTTAAACCAAGCTACATCTCAGTTTGGTCACTTTCACATGGCAAAAGGGTTTCTAGGAATCATCTAGGCACTCTCCTAAAGTCTGAAAATAACTTGACCTAGTACTTCAAAGAGTTCAAGAGTTCCCTCCTCTGGACACCATCCCTGATGCTCGGCAAATGAAAGGAAGCTTTTTTCATTTCTGCCTAATCCTTCCCAGGAGTGCGAAGTATGACACCCAGTCCTGCCTCACCAAGGCCCAAGAAGGTGATGGGGTCACCCGAACCAGGGAGCAGCCCTGAGGCGAAGGCAGACAAGAGCAGTGCTGTCCTCAGCAAAAAGGGATGCGGAGGAAGCAGAGACTCACAAGGGCCTCAGTTCACTCACCTAGACCCATCCTCAGGCCTGTCGCCATCTACAAACAGCCGAGAGGAAGCAACATCACCTGTGACATGCGGTCACTTTCCTACGTTCCCTCCCTGCCTCCTCCTGGTTGGACACAGCAGACATAGTGGACATGCATGTGCAGCTCCGCTTCCGGGCGCCACTCCTCGCTACCTGCGATGTTCTGCAGCATCAACCTGTCGCAAAGGCTGCGTTTGGGGGGTGAATGGGTGAGTTGCTTTCCATGTGGTGTCGCAACGGTGCCCCAGGTCTTCCTCCTTCTCCTGCCACAGGGCCAGGTCCCCTGGACGGCTGCGCTTAAGTCTAGCTGGTGTCACCTGTTTCTGCGATGCCCCCCAAGTAACAGGCTGAGGCCAGGGGCAGCAAAAAGGTGGAGCAGAAAAAGAAGATCCAATCCTCTTTTGATGGGCAGCATGGTTGGTTCCATGTTCTTGCTATTGTGAACAATGCTGCGATATGGTACATATACACAATGTAATATTACACAGTCATAAAGAAGAACAAAATCATGAGCTTCACAGCAACCTGGATGGAATTAGAGTTTATAATACTAAGTGATCTTTCACAGAAACAAAGAACTGAGTATCACGTGTTCTCAATCATAAGTGGACCTTGAACAACTATTGTAATACTATAAGAAAAGGATTGACAGTAGTGGGAAAATGCTGGGGGAAGGGGCTAGGGGGGAGGGACTAGGAGGTAGGGTTGACAGTAGTCGAGATCTGCCTGGGGGGGGCACACCTCATCAACAAGGGTACCTGCACAATGAATATTTGTACACCTCACCCTGAATTGTACCCCACAATTTTAAAATAAAATAAAATAAAATATGAAAAAAAGAAGAGTATCGAAGTGAGTGCCGCCCCTCCCCCTCACGCACCGTGAGCTCGCCAGGAAGCCACCTCCCCTCAGGGCTCCCCCAGCGGCTTGCCACGGGCCACAGGCTCCTCCTCTGGGCCTGTATGGCCCACTGCCCCTTCTTAGCCCCAGGTTGCTGGCTGCCTGCATTGCGATAGTGACGATGCTGGCACCCCACGCGAGGCCGGCTTCTCACCCACACGCCCACCTGCGCCCACCCCGTGTGTGGTGGCCCCAACCCCCACCCCGCCTGCCACAAGCTTGTCCTTCACTGTCCTCTCAGGATCGGAGACGTTTCTAGGGTGCTGTTCAAAGAAATAGACGCTGAGCGGGCTCGGGCCGAACTCTGGAAGGCCGACTCACGTCGAGTCTTTGTGCTCCTTGCTTCTTTACCCATCACCAGGGTGGAACTGTTCGTTCTTTCGAGCCGACACATTGCTACTTGGTGGCTTCTTCGATCCGCCTCTCAAGTGTTTCAAGTCCCACGAAGAACGGAGGTTTCTTTCAGGTCGCAGCCCAGA
>CAUYQG010239256.1:0-16292 GCA_963574415.1 Tarsius wallacei | reverse complement strand
GAGACCGACTCTCCAAAACAAATACAGGCTGGGCACCCTGAATTAAAAAATCCAAAGATCTGGAATGCTGCAACATGGGAAACAGTTTTGAGCACCGACGTGATGCTGCAAGTAGAAAATTTCACACCCGACCTCGTGTCGGGGCTCAGTCAAAACGCAGGTGCACCGTGGTGAACAATCACGATGTGAACGCTGGGAAATGAATGCAGCCTCAAAAGCAGATTAAAAGCCAGCAGTTGTTTACCAGCTGATCCAGGTGTTCCGGCGATGCTACCGAGCTGCTTAGGCACCCTAACCACGTTATGTTTTTCACTGTATTAATGGCATATTTTTACGGTTGAGTACTTATGTGTAAGTGTAAGACAATACGTGCTTATTGGTAGCATATAAATTCAGAGTCAGGTTTGACAACCACAGATTGTCCACATGGGTTGCTGAGATAGTGACACTTTTGTTTTCTGATGGTTCACTGTACACAAGCTTTATTTCATGCACAGAGTTATTAAAAAAGTAAAGCTTCCTTCAGGCTATGTGTATAAGGTGTATATCAACCATGTGTAAATTTCATCTGTTGACTTGGGTCCCATCCCCAAGATAGCCCATTTTATATATATGCAAATATTCTAAAAGCCCGCAAGTCTGAAACTTGAAACACTTTTCTGGTCCCAAGCATTTCAGATAAGGGATACTCAAACTCATTTATTCGGGAAGGGCAGGAGATTGCAATCTGAGATGTGTGTGGTGAGGTATCACAGGCACATCCAAAGAGGCTGGGGTGAGGAGAAACTTAGAGAACGGGAGGGGCGGTCCACACAAGCTGTTTTGAAACAAAGACCACTGGTTTGTAGGGGCCTGTTGTGGGAGTTGGCGTTATTTCGCTGTTGCAGACACATGTCAGGCCAAGTGGCCCGGGCAAGCGGCCTATCTGGAATCCTGTGGTTCTGAGGAATTCTTACTTCTGTCATAGGCATGCATGTGTGAGGGCCCTTCATGGCTCTGGCTCCATCTTGTTAGGTTTGACATTAGTGATGCCGTTTTGACACACTGATTGATATGGTGCTTCCTTCTCCCGTGTGGCTGCTTATACCAAGAACGAACTGCCCACCTGTCCTCTACTGGAATTTACCTAACAGTGTTTAAAAGGAACCCTGGACATATGTTGTAGTTTCCTTCAACTCCCAGATGTCACAAATGAGCAAGATCATGGTCCTACCAATCTTTGACTGTGAACTCTCGGCCAGCTACTTTCTCGAGAGAGTTTCCTGTTTTGGTTGTTGGGCTAGTTCAGAAGAGGTGGCACCATCACTGGTAATGAGATGGAGTCACTCATGGTCCCTAGGTGCTGCTTTCAGGTGGTTCACCGGCTGAGGTGCTCACTGCTGGAGGCAGAGCTCTGGTACCAATGACCTCCCCACTCAGCTGGCTTTGCCTCTAGTGAAATGGTTCCTGTTTCTTTTCTCCTCAAACCTTATAATTTACATAACCACCTTTCAAAGATAGCTGTCCTGAAGTAGAATTAAGTTGCTGCCTAGGGCAAGGACAGTCAAGAGTCAGATATATTAAAAAGACTCTCCTTAATTGCATTTCCTTTTATAGATGGTTTCATGCAGGCAGCCTCTGAAAACCTCTGCGCCAAGATGGGCTGATTTAATTATGTAGAAGGAATTTAGCCTAGAGTTAAGTTTTCCCTCTCCTCTCAGCTGTTTACCCTGTTAAACTTTCACTGTCTTTGAAGTTTCTCAAGGTCAGGGGTCAACATTAAGGGCTGGAGCAGTTAGGAGCATGGAGAGAACACATGATCTGGGCGCCCAGATCTGCTTCTCACCAGATTCCTGAGCTCAGGGAAGTCACGTAGTCCTTGGGTCCCCAGTCCCTGCATCAGCAAAAAGAGGCAGGATCCTGTCCCTGCACGGTGGATAGTGGCGGCACTCAGGAAGTGGGACTTGCCTCTTCCCTGCCCAGAACCAGTCTCTCCAGTGTACAGCCAAAGATGTTGTCATCCGCTTGCTTCTTGGAAACATTAGTGGATGCAAAAGTGGGGTAGCAATTTTTTACAAAAGAAAAAAGTAATCTGGGAGTGAAGCAAAATAGACATTTTAGACACCTATTACAAATTTGAAGTTGCTTCCTTTTTTTTTTCTCAAGGAGCATAAAGTATATGGATAATCGAGTTTGCTTATAAAAAGATAATGGTTGGCATATTAATATAAAAACAGGGACTTAAAATTGGGTAACATAATTTTCTTTTTTTAATTTTTAAATTATAGTTTAAATTATAGTTGTAGCTATTTATGGGATACAAAGTGATGTTCTGATTTGTGAATGCAACGTGGCATAATGAAATCAAGCTAATTAACAAATCCATCACCCCCAATGCTTACCATATTTTTGTGATGAAAACATTCAAAATTTACTCTTCATGGGTTTGAAATGTCCAATACATTATTATTTACCGTATTCTTCATGCTATGCAATAATATCTCAAAGGAAAAAAAAGCCTTTTTCCTTTTATCTAATTAAGACTTTGTACCTCCCCACCTCTGATAACCACCTTCCTACACCCTGCTTGTTTGAGTTCCATTGTTTTAGAGTCCACAAGAAAGGGAGAAAACGCAGTATTTGTCCTTCTGTGCCTGACTTATTTCACTGAGTATGTTCGCCAGTTCCATCCATGTAATTGCAAATGACAGCCTTTCTTTCTTTTTAAAGACTGAATAATATTCCGTTGTGTATATATACCACAGTTTTAAAATCCATTTGTCTGTTGGACACCTAGGTTGATTTCATAACTTCGCTATTGTGAACAGTGCTGCCGTGCGCGTGGGAGTGCGGCTGTCTCTTCAGCGTGCTGATTTGAAATCTTTTGGGTTCCTTTGCTTCATGTGATAGATGGAGCTGCAGAGTGTTGGACTGCTCCACACAGAGTCTGGGCTCAGGCAGGATGGGTGGGGAAGGGACCTGGTCTCCGAGGATGCTGGTGTGAGCTGCTGGCTCTCTGGGTGTGAAGCAGGCAGCACCCTGTGGCGGGCAGTGGGTGATGGGAGGCCCAGCTCAGCCTTGGGACCTGAAGCCAAGAAGCAGGGAGAAAGTGGGGCGTCCTGGCATCTTTGGCCCCAAGGCTCCTTGTAAGACCCTAACTGGCTTCCTTCCTAATGTTGGAATTCTCCTGTGTCTGCCAACTGGCCTCTTCTTTAGAGCTGCCACCTTTTCTCTGCCTCTTAGGGTTATTATTATTATTATTATTATTTTTAACGACCAAGCTGGTTCTCAACTCATCCAGATGTTTGTGTCAAACTTTGTGCCATTGGCTAGGAATAAAAAGTCCAACGGGACACGTTTCCTCTTGTGAATTTCACTCAGCTCTAGAGTTGAAAAACTGATTCCTTTTGGAAAAGGCACTAGGTACTAGGACGGAAATAGCCCGAGTGTTGAGGGCTTCAGAGTGGTGTGCCTAGCCCAGCCCCGGGGGGATCTGGGAGGGCTTCCTGAAGAACAGGTTGACACGGCCACAGGTGTGTTCTGGGTGACCAGGTGAGCCTTGAGAGCAGGGCAGGGGCATGGGGTGCTGGAGGTCTGTGATCCCTGCCTCTCACCAAAAGCACGAGTTTGCTGTCACAATAGATTCATTTTGCCTTTTGTGGAACATCATATAGTTTTTTTTTTTTTTGGCTTCTATTCAGCATGAAGTTTCTGACATTCTGTAGTTTGTTTTTATTGCTTGTAGTATTCCATTGCATGGCTACTACCAAGTCTATTTCCAGGTTTTGGCTATTATGGATAAAGCTGAAATGAATGCTCTTGTACAAGCCTTTTTATGGACATATATTTTCATTTCTTTTGGGTAAATAATTATTGGGTTGTAGGGTAGAGTGGTTAACTTTTAAAGAAACTTCCAAATAGCTTTCCAGAGTAGTTGTTTCATTTTATGTTCCCATAGTCAGTGTCAGAGAATGCCACTTGATCTGTGTCCTTGCCGACACTTGGCATTGTCAGTCTTTTCCGTTTGCCTAGTCTAGACAGTGTACAATGGTGTCTCCTTTAATTTGTGTTTTCCCAGTGACCAGTGATGTAAACACTTTTTCTCATGCTGATTGGCTCCTTGAATATCATCTTTAGAGAAATATCTCATCAAGTCTTTTACCCATTTTAATAAATTGGGTTTTTGTCTTTTTTTTATTGCTTCGTGTAATAAGAAGCAGGCTCTTTTTTTCCCATATATTTTGGATACAAGTTCTTTGTTATATGTATGTGTTGTGAGTGTTTTCTCCCAGCCTCTGCTCATCTGTTTATTTTCTTAATATTATCTTTTGACAAACAGAAGTTTGTAATTTTATTGGAGCTTGGTTTACTGTTATTTTTGTTTTTACAGGTAATGCTTTTTGTATCTTCTCTTAAGAAATGTTTTCCTACTTTAAGGTCACAAAGATATTATTCTAGGTTTTTTTTTTTTAAAGCTTTATATTTCTTACATTTAGGCTTAGGTCTTTTATTTATCTTGAGTTAGTTTGTGTATGGAGTGAAGTAAGGATTGAATTTTTTTTTTCCCCTCCATGTGATGCCTAGTTTTTTTCTGCCTTGTTTGTTAGAAGAGCCTTTCCTTTCTCTGTTGAAAACTTTGGCTCTTTTGTTGAAAACTATAGTATGTGGGTCAGTTTCTGAACTTTCTGGTCTGTTCCATTGATCTGTTTGTTTATTCTTCAAGATACCACATTGTCCTGATTACTATAACTTTATGGTACTTTTTGAAGTTTTAAAGACTATATAGGAGGATATTTGTTATAGGGTGAAAAAGTGTAGGCAGGGGACCTTCCTTAGGGGCTGTCATAGTGCAGTCCAGACTGTGGGGACAGAGGAGGGACAGATTTAGAGAAACAGTTCAGAGAGAAAACCCCTGGGACTGGCGATTGATTGGATTTTTCATTAAGAGACTAGCAAACATCCCATCTGTGTTTGTTTTTAGGAAAAGAGGAATGAACATCACGGACTCAGGGTCTCCAGGCTTTGTACATGCAGCCCTGGTCTGTAATTTTCAATTTCCTCCTGTGGTGGCGGAGAGAAGTACTTTTTGAGTTCTCCCCATTTTAATTTCTGAGTTGGGCCGGGGGCTTGTGTAACCCCTGCCAGTTTTCTGGAAGCACCTTGGGAAGATCCTTCTTGGGGACTGAGGCTCTCCTCCCTTTGAGGAAGCCCCTGGGGCAGAATGTCATGTGCAGCCCCAGGAGGGACAGGTCGCTATATGGTTGGGAGCAATCCGGGCTCTGGGACTCAGTCCTGACCAGGCTCAGGTAATGCAGGAACAGGGTACTAGGGGAACTCAGAATGGGGTGGAGGCCCTGGTCTTGCTGTGTAACAGCTCTGGGACCTTGGCAAATCTCTTGAGCCTCCATCACCTCCTATATAATGAAGGTTCCTGCAGACCCACTCAGCAGCAAAGTTTCCATAGGGAGGTCTGGGAATGTATCAGGCACCCAGCATTCCTCTCTCTCCTCCTCTCCCTCTTCCTGTTCCTTTCTTCCTCTGTCAAGCCTCACCTTCTTCCCCTGAATGTCTTGTACTTTTTATAGTGTCTGTGAAAATTGAATGAACGAAAGGGATTTGTAATCATAAATAATAATGCATGATACAATGGCCTGATCTTTTATTAAATTATGCAGTTTCGGGATAATAGGGTGGGACTTGGTAATACCAATTGTCATTTTTGTAGACCTGCAGTGAGATCCATCACACCTGTACTTTAGCCTTCAGAAAGTCTCTGCAAGGTGGACTTATTGTCTCTGCTTTGCAAGTGAGGAAGCAGCAGCTCAGGCTGGTCCCTCTGGCTGCAGAGTCACTGAGCTGCCTCTCAGGTAAGGGCTTGGTCACTCAGGGTTTGGACCTGGTGAGGCCCACATTGGGCCTGAGACCCCTCAAAGAGGTTCCTTCTAGACTCCCTATAAGGACTTTGCCTAGTTCTAGAATCTGGGCCTGAGTCAGGATGCAGGTGAAGTCCAGGTACCTGCCCTTGGGGCCTGGAGAGACCCAAGCAGCCAGAGATAAGAGAAGCCTTATCTGGCTGCTGTCCACCTCCACTCAAGCTCTGCCTGGTGCTACTGGCCATCCACGCCTGCTGCTTTGGTCACAAACATCTATCAGATGCCTGCTGTATGTGAGACCCTCCTGGGCTGGGTGCAATGGCTGAAGCATGAGCCTCTATGCATCTCCATGGCACATGCAATCTATGGGAATGGTCCCAAGGAGTCAGGCATTGAGGGCACCCTGAGAGGCCTGTGCTCAAGGAACTCATAATCTATAAGGCAGACAAGACCCATTAAAACGTGGGCAGAAGGTTTGAGAGATACTTTACAGAAGAACATATGAAAGTGGCCAATAAGCAGATGAAAAGATGCTTGACATCGCTCCTAGGGAAATACAAATTAAAACCAGGAGATACTATTACCCACCTATTATAATGGCAAAAAGTAAAAAAGACTGGCAAACCCAAGTGCTGGTAAGAATGAGAAGCAGCTGACACTCATACACCAGCAGTGGGAATGCAGAATGGACACTAGTTTGGTGGCTTCTTATAATGTTAAGCATACGCTTACCACACAACTCAGCAATCCCACTCCTAGGCATTTCCCCAAGAGAGTTGAAGACGATGTCCAGGTGAAGATGCGTGTGCATGTGCTCATAGCAGCTTTATTTCTAATAGTTCTTAGTCTTTCTGTTGCTTATAACAGAATACCTGAAGCTGGGTAATTTATAAGAAAAGGCATTTATTTCACATAGTTCTGGAGGCTGAAGAGTCCCAGCTCAAGGGACTGCTTCTGGTTAGAGCCTTCTTGCTGGTGGGGACTCTCCGAGGAGTCCCAAGGCAGCACAGGGTATCACAGGGTGGGTGGCTGAGTGTGCCAATGTGCTATGCTAAGGTCTCTCTTCCTCTTCTTTCAAAGCCTCAGGTTCCACTTTTGTGATAGTCCATTGATGATCCATTAACCCTATTATCCATTAATCCATGAATGGACTAATCCATTCATGAGGGCAAAGCCCTCATGCTCTAGTTACCTCTTAAAGGCTCTGCCTTTCAGCACTGTCACATTAGAGATTAAGCTTCAACATGAGTTTTTGGAGAGGACATTCAAACTATAGCAAGCCTCAAACTGGAGCCCATTCAACTGCTCATCAACTGGTGAATAGCTAAACAAATTGTGGTATATCCTTACAATGGACTATGACTCAGCAATGGAAAGGAGTGACCAAATGATGCAGGCAACAACATGGACTAATCTCAAGAGCACGTTAAGTGAAAGAAGCCAGATACAAAAGATACATACTGTGAGGTAAGAGATTGAAAACTCTGTGCACTGTTGGTTGGAATGTAAAACAGTGCAGCTGCTGTGGAAAACAGTATGGCAATTCCTCAAAAAATTAAAAATAGAATTACCATATGATCTAGCAATTTTACTTCTTGGATTATACCCAAAAGAATGGAAGGCAGAGTCTCAAAGAGATATTTGTACACTCATGTTCATGGCAGGATTATTCATAGTAACTGAAGTGTGGAAGCAACCCAAGTGCCCATTGATGAATGAATGGATAAGCAAAATGGGATATATACACATAACAGAATATGATTCAGCCTTAAAAAGCAAGGACTTTCTGGCACATGTTGCAACATGGATGAGCCTTGAGGCATTATGCTAAGTGAATTAAGCCAGTCACAGAAAGATGGACACCATATGATTACACTTACAGTAGTTACCTAGAATAGATTCATAGAGATAGAAAGTAGGGTGGTGGTTGTCAGGTGCTGGATTGGGGGGTGGGGAGCTAGTGTTTCATGGACACAGTTTCAGTTTTACAAGATGAAAAGGTTCTGGAGATGGATGGTAGAGTTGTGAATGCAGCTGGTGCCACTGAACCATATCCTAAAAATGGTTACGGTGGCAAATGTGTATTTGACCACAATTAAAAAGAAAGACCATGTTCTGTATGCTTGCATTTATTAGATCTTCTAGAAGAGGCAGAATTATAGAGCCTAAAAACAACCAGTGGTTGGCAGGAACTGGCGGGGTGGGGCCGATGGACCACAGAGGCACCCAGAGCTTGGTGGGAAGCTGAGAGTGTTCTGTGTCTTGACTGTGGTGATGGGAACATGACCCTGTCCCTCTGTTTGAACTCACTCCATTGTACATGGGCCCCTGGGCAGTGCTAGAAGTTTGCACAAGGCTTGTAGAGTTGGGGGAGAGTGACGTGGTCACTGCTGCCCGGGCTAGGCAGGGGGCTCAGGAAAGTTCTGAGGGTGATGTTGAACAGAGTGACCAGGCCTAGAGGACAGAGCACAGGAAACGCAGGGAGGCAGAAGGGGTCCAACAAGGTGAGCAGCGTCTGCCCATCTACCACCGTCCACTGGACTGGCCAGAGCCCTCTGGGGTGGCACAGTCACGGCTCAACAGTGAACTTCCAGGTCCTCATGCCTTCTTTGTACAGGGGTCAGGCCCAAGCCACTGAGCCCCGCTTGGGGGGGGTGGTAGTGGTGGTGGTGATGAGTGTGCTCAGCTTGCCCTGTCCTGCCTGGAGCTGCCAGCACCCCAGCTGACCCCTGGAGCAGCTTCCTGCCTGCCCGGCCCTGCTGGAGTCCCGGGTCATGGCTCCCAGCGACGTAGGCCTTGGGAAGTAACACCAGCTTTGGAGTGTCAGAGACCTGGCTTTGGACCCCACCACGTGACATTCTTGTGATTTCTTTAAGCCTCAGTTTTCACTTCTGTAAAATTGGAGCTAACCACATGTTCCTCTCAGGATTTTCACCCCAGAATCCTTCCTTGAGCAAGCACATGTGTAACTCAGGCCCCCGAGGCCCCCTCAGGGCAGCCTATGGCTTTTCAGTCTGTTGTGGAATATCACTGCCGAGAAGGCCCAGGCATGCTGCTGTCCCCAGCTCCACTGTATTTGACTGTGGGGTCCCAGACAAGTCCGTGTGCTACTTAGCCCCCCACAGGTGTGTGCCAGCCTTCCACCCGAGCCCAGGCTCCTGCCCTGGGCCTCGGCAGCTCCTGCCCTGCCCTGGTGGCACAGTTTGTCCATCCCGACGGCATGACCCTCTCAGCACTTACTTTCTTTTTTTTTTTTGAGTTGGAGTCTCACTCTCGCCCAGACTGGAGTGCAGTGGCCGCTCCCGGCCACCGCAGCCTCGACCTGCTGGGCTCCAGGGATCCTTCCGCCTCCGCCTTCCAAGTAGCTGGAACTACAGGCGTGCGCTACCACGCCCGGCTCATTTTTTGATTTTTATTGTAGAGATGAGGTCTCGCCAAGTTGCCCAGGCGGGTCTCGAACCCACGGGCTCAGGCGATCCACTCACCTCAGCCTCCCAAAGTGCGGGATTACAGGCTGAGCCACTGAACCCGGCAGCAATCACTTTCTTATACACCAGCGAGGTTATCTACAATCATAGCTTCTGCTGTGTCCCAGCACTGTGTGAGGTGGCCTCCAGCCATTGAAGTCTGCCAGCGTAACTGCGGTTCTCTGATGTTGGGATAGTATCTTTACAGACAAAGAAACAGGGTGAGAGAGGTTGAGTCACATGCTGGTAGAGATCAAGCCAGGATTTGAGCTTTGGGCTGTCCAATCCCAAACCAAACGATGTTCTTTTTCAGGATACTGAGTGGATCCTACCACATTTCTTGAACACTTGGAGTCTCTGCACTTCCACTTCGTTTAATTCTCACGGAAACCCAGGGAGGCAGGTGCTGTCATTGCCGTTGTATGGAACAGAAACTGGGGCTCAGAGGGGCGGAGTCTTGGCTCAGAGTGCCCTGGGGTGGAGCCAGACTCACACTCAGGTTGGTATAGCCCCAAAGCCTCAGGCCTTTATGTCTGCAGGTCTTTATGTTAGCAACTTTGCATCTCCTCTTTTGTGATAAGAGTACAGTGGCACACTCATGGCCACCCCAGCGTTGACCTGCTGGGCTCTGGCGCTCCTTCCGCTTCAGCCTTCCAAGTAGCCGGAACTACAGGGGCGCGCTACCACCCTGGCTAATTTTTGGTTTATTGTAGAGACAGGGTCTCACCAGGTTGCCCGGGCTGGTCTCGAACCCGCGGACTCAGGCAATCCACTTGCCTCGGCCTGCCAAAGTGCTGGGATTATAGGCTGAACCACTGAGCCCAGCCTATTTTGGGGTTTTTAACTCTTTTAACTAGAGTTTGCTGTTTGCCCTTGTAGTGGGCTTGACCCACACTCAGAGTGCAGATCCTGACTTTTATCCTTCATTCCTTATGGAGAGACTAGAGGGCAGGGGTGGGGGCAATGGTTAAGATCACTGGACTTTAGGGAAAGGTTGTGGGTACATGGACATACAGTTGCAGAACTATGAGACACCCTCAACACCAGGCTTTGATTCTGTGTTTATTTTTTTAATGTCTGGCTCACTCTTCCTTTCCTGTCTTCTTTCTCTTGTTCTCAATTTTTAGAAGAAAACAAATTCATTAGGAAAAACATTTTCCTTTTAATATTCCAGAGTCGTCGTTCTCTAATTGGAAAACCATGTAAGTAATGCCCACAAGAGGGACACAGAGTTTTGGTGGTGAGAACTGAGAGGCAGGGATGGATAGACATCAGGTAGATGGGAAAATTGATGGAATTTGATGACTGCTTTTTGACTCCTTAAGTCAAAGGTAAGGGTGGCCAGGAGGGTGCTGTGCCCTTAGATCCTTGGCGACCCCCAGGAGACTGGTTCTGTTAGGTGGAGGAGGGTTCTCTTTGGGACACAGTGGGTTTGACCCATGGCTCAGTTGACCTTTGGAGGCTCCCATCAGAGGGGCTCAGGGACGAGGGGCTCAGGGCAGGAGTGATTTGGGTGGAGCTTGATGTTTGGAATTCTTGGATGCAAGGAATATAGCTGTGAATAGGGCATTCTTTGTTATTGCTATTATTCTTTTAGTTGAGTATTCCTTGGCACCCCTACTAGAGCAGGGATCCTCAACCTTTTGGCACCAGGGACTGGTTTAGTGGAAGACAATTTTTCCATGGATGGGGGTGGGGTGGGGGGAATGTGCAGTCAAACCTCATTGCTAATGTTAAATCTGTCTGCAGTTGCTCCCCAGCGCTAGCATCACCACCTCAGTTCCTCCTCAGATCGTCAGGCATTAGATTCTCATAGAGCCCTCAACCTAGATTCCTTGCATGCTCAGTTCACAGTAGGGTTTGCACTCCTGTGAGAATCTAAGGCCGCTGCTGATCTGAAAGGAGGCGGAGCTCAGGCGGTAACGTGAGTTATGGGGAGTGAGTGTAAATATGGATGAAGCTTGGTTCCGTGGCCCACCACTCACTTCCTTCTATGTGGCCTGGTTTCTAACAGATGGACCGGTACCAGTCTGGTGTTGGGACCCCCTGTACGAGAGTGAGCATTCTGCAGTCCTGCTCTCTCTGGCCCTGCAGCTGTCTCTCCTGGGATGCTCTCTCCCTCTCTTCCACCTTCTTTGTGCCTTTTCTTCTGCTGCTTGCTGTTAGTGCTGTCATTCTCCCTGTAGGTTTCTGACCAGCCGTGGGTGGCTGTCTTATCTCAGTGTTCCTGAATTGCGCCGGGTATGCGGCTGATCAGGCAAGAGGGATTACGTGACATGAGGGTCTGTTGCTCAACACTGGGCGTGTTAAATATTGGATAAGTTTCCTGTCCGGGGAGACCTTAGAATCTCGTGCCCAAGAGGGATATATGGCATCCAGCATTCCCCAAACTGACTGGGTCATGAGTTGCTGCTTTGGTCTTCTAGAACCTGGAGCTGGCTTGGGGAGGTTTCAGCACGCCCTTGTTGGGGGGGCTTCCTGCACCAGGCCACACCCCCGTGGTTTGCTGGTCGGTGAGTGGATAGCTGCCCTCCGACATTTGCTCACCCTGGGCCAATCAGGGCCTTCCGATGCTTCGGGCTCACCTGCCATCCCTCCTGGGCGGAGCACAGTTTTCTTGAGAAGGATGGGCTGGTGATGGCGTAGCCTGGGAGCGTGAGCCGATGGAACGATGGAAGGTGTAGACCCGGAGGGTGGGTGGGGGTGGGTGGGTGGCCTCCACTTGCACAGTGGGGAAGGGAGGAGGCGCTCCCACCCATCCTTTTGGCTCTGCTCTAAGTAGAGGAGCCAAGGCCATGGGACTGCGGTCCTGCTTATTCTTATCCATCTGTCCACTCAGACCTCTCTGGGGTCTGTTGGTTCCTTGGTTGCCTGGCAGGTGTCTGGGCCGCGCTCGCCTTCCCCCCACACTGCCCTTCCCCTCTGGCCTCAGGAGCCAGACTGGGCTTGGAGAAGCGCCTTTGCGCGGTGGGCTGGAGCGGACGAGCTTCAGGGCTGGGGAGCTTTGGAGAGCCCTTCCAAGAGCAATGCCTGCCCTTCAGAGACACGTCCATGGGGGTGAAGGTGTTTGCTCAAGACCACGCAGTCAAGGGCCAGCTGGAAGTAGAAGCCGAGTCTCATACATGCCGGAATATCAGCTTGAAGGCCCTCCCGTGCCAGAGCGTGTGCCAAGTGCGGGCTTGCCACCGGGAGAGCCCGGGTAAGGCCTTATGTGGCCCTGCATGTTAGGGACTCCTCCGTGGCTGCCGGCCGGGGCTGTACCTGTCAGGGAAGCCTGGACGCCGTCAGGCCCAGCCTCCTCTGCCCCACCACCTTCTAACTGCTCAGGTCCTCCCGAAACCGTGAAGCCTGTTAGTTTGTAGTGTGACTGTCCCACTGATTTTGTGTCTTGTGGCCTGCTGTGGGCTTGAGACTCTTCCCTTTTCAAGCTACTTCATTCTCCGGTGTGCTTTTAGGGTGAACACGTCTTTGGAGGACCTATTTTCTGACTTTTTTCTTTCTTTCTTTTGAGTCAGAGTCTCACTCTGCTGCCCAGGCTGGAGTGCAGTGGCACACTCACGGCCACCGCAGCCTCGACCTACTGGGCTCATGCAGTCCTTCCACCTCAGCCTTTCAAGTCGCTGGAACTACAGAAGCGTGGCTCATTTTGGATTCACTGTAGAGACGAGATCTCAACCCAAGTTGCCCAGGCTGGCCTGGAATCCCTGGGCTCAGGCAGTCCTCTTGCCTCCACCTCCCAGAGTGCTGGGATTACAGGTGTGACCCACTGCTCCAACTTTTTTTTACTAGGCCTTAGACATGATGGGGAACCTATAGGGAATTCTAGTTATCGTAATGACTGTAATAATAAACTCCTGCCCCTTTAATACTCCAGATGTCTTCTAGGGAGAGAGGGTTTGATTACATGGAATCCTTTTGTTCTTTGAGCAACTTGTTTTGAAGATTCAAATGGGTAGGGGCTGCAGGAGCTTGGGAGCGCTGACGTTTGTGGAAATAAAAGAGCATGAATTTGAAGCTTCTGGGGTCTTTTGAGAGGTGGGGGCAAGCAGCCTTGGGGAGGGATGGTGAATGAGCCTGAGGGATGGTTGAATGTATCCTGTTCTGTGTTGACCCCTCCTTGTGATGCTGAAATGCTGAAACAGAGCTTATTGGCCCCACAGAATTTGTTCTTGTTTAACCTTTTATTTTGACATAATTTTACACTTACACAAAAATTGAAAGAGTACCAAAAAAAACCTCCATCAGCCCTTCTCTCAGAGTCTCTGGGTGTCAGTATTTTACTACATCGCTTTAATCCTTTCCTGTGCCCTCTCTGTGTTTCTGTCTCTTTCTCTGAGCCATCTGAGATAGTTGCAGACATAACGCCCCGTAACTTACCCCTTAAGTGCTTTCAGTATTTGTTCCCTAAAAACAAAGATGTTCTCCCATATAACCACATTTCAGTGATCAAAAGGAGAAAACAGCATCAATGCAGTGCTGCTTTTCAGATGTCACCGATTGTCCCAGTGATGTCCTTTGTGGTGAAAGGACATCCTGGGCTATGCACTGCATTCCGTTGTCATGTCTGTTTGCTCCTTTAATCTGGAGCACTTCCTCTCTTTGTGTTTCATGACATTGATATTTTTGAAGAGTATGGCTGGTTATTTTGAAGACTGTACCTCCCTTTGGCTATGTGTAGTGTTTCCCCATGATTGGATTCGGATTCTGTGTTTTGGGGCAGGAATACCCCAGTGATAATGCTGAGTTACTAGCATACCATACCAGAAGACATGTAATCTTGAATTTGTTCCATAGCTGATGGTGCTGCATATTTGCGGAGGTCAGTTTTCTTCCCTGTAAAGGTACTATATTTCTTCCTTGTAATTAAATGCTTTATGGTGAGATATTTGAGACTGTGTGTTTATACTTTTACTAACTCCACCAGTTTTCTTCATTCAGTAGTTCTTTTTTTTTTGAGTTGGAGTCTCACTCTGTCGCCCGGGCTGGAGTGCAGTGGCATGCTCATGGCCACCGCAACCTCAAACTGCTGGGCTCAGGCGATCCTTCCGCCTCAGCCTTCCAAGTAGCTGCAACTACAGGCGTGCACTACCAAACCTGGCTAATTTTTTTGATTTATTGTAAAGATGAGGTCTCACCAAGTTGTCCAGGCTGGTCTCGAACCCCTGGGCTCAGGTAATCCTCTCGCTTTGGCCTCCCAAAGTGCTGGGATGACAGGCCTGAGCCACCACGCCCGGCCAGTAGTTTTAGCATCCATTGATGAGTCCTGCCAGAGCCAGTCATTTTGTTGTTTCCCCCATCCCCAGTTATATTGAGGTATAATGGACAGATAAAATTGTTTATAATCAAGGTATACACTGTGATATTTTGATATAGGCATACATTGTGAGATGATTACCACATTCAGGAGTATTGACATATCCATCACCTCACATAGTTACCATTTTGTTTTACTAGTTGTTTTTCTTTCTTTTTTTTTTTTTTTGAATCAGAACCTCATTCTGTCACCCAGGCTGGAGTGCCATGGCATGCTCACGGACACTGCAGCCTCGAACTATAGGACTATGCTATCACGCCCGGCTAATTTTCTTTTTTTTTTGAGTTAGAGTCTCACTCCATCACCCAGGCTGAGTGCAGCAGAACACTCAAGGGCACCCCAGTGTTGACCTGCTGGGCTCAGGCGGTCCTTCCGTCTCAACCTTCCAAGTAGCCGGAACTACTCGTGCGCGCTACCACGCCTGGCTAAGTTTTGATTTGTTGTAGAGACGAGGTCTCGCCCAGTTGCCTGGGCTGGTCTTGAACCTGCAGGCTTAGGCAGTCCACTCCCTTGGCCTCCAAAAGTGCTGGGATTACAGGCTGAGTCACCGAGCCTGGCCTGATTTTTTGGTTTATTGTAGAGACGCGGTGTCACCAAGTTGCCCAGGCTGGTCTCAAACCCCTGAGCTTAGGCAGTCCTCTCGCCTCAGCCTCCCAGAGTGCTGGGATTACAGGCTTGAGCCACTGCACCCAGTAGTCGTCTTTCTGTGTAAGCCAGAACTTTTTCTTTTCCTTTATCTATTTATGTTACTGTGGACTCATGAATTCTTATTTTAGCCAGTGGTTTAAAATCCTTTCTCGTTTTTTATTTTGATGCTCAGATGGCACATATTTAGCCAGTCAGAGCCCCTCAAAGTGGGCCTTGGTGTCCTTTCAACATAGCCCCTCTTTGCGAGGACATACTTTCTGGCATAATAAGAAATTCTGGGCCGGGCTCAGTGGCTCAGCTTGTAATCCCAGCACTGTGGGAGGCCGAGATGAGTGGATTGCCTGAGCCTGTGGGTTCGAGACCAGTCTGGGCAACTTGGCAAGACCTCATCTCTACAATAAATAAAAAATTAGCCAGGCATGGTAGCACGCACTTGTAGTTCCGGCTACTTGGAAGCCCGAGGTGGAAGGATGGCCAGAGTCCAGCAGGTCAGTGCTGGGGTGGCTATGAGTGTGCCACTGCACTCCAGACTGGGCGACAGACTGAGACTCTTAACACAAAAAAAAAAAAAAAAAAAAAAAAATTCTGGGTTCATTTTGTGCTTTCCCTGTTCCAGCTCTGAAATCAGCTATTTCTACCAGGAGACCTGGCTTCTTTTAATGCAGAATGGTATTTAGAAACTGAGATCTGGGCCTGGAGTGGTGGCTCACGTCTGTAATCCCAGCACTTTGGGAGGCTGAGGCAGCAGGATTGCTGAGATCAGTAGTTTGAGACCAGCCTAGGCAACATAGCAAGACCTTGTCTCTACCAAAAAAAAAAAAAATTAGCCAGGCGTGGTGGTGAGTGCCTGTAGTTCGAGGCTGCAGTGTCCGTGAGCATGCCATGGCACTCCAGCCTGGGTGACAGAATGAGGTTCTGATTCAAAAAAAAAAAAAAGAAAGAAAAACAACTAGTAAAACAAAATGGTAACTATGTGAGGTGATGGATATGTCAATACTCCTGAATGTGGTA
>CAUYQG010239254.1:0-17656 GCA_963574415.1 Tarsius wallacei | reverse complement strand
TTAAATAGTTCCTACCTCAGATCTTTCAATTTTTTATGCTCTTGATATTAAAAGAACACAGGGTCTTGGGTTTTCATATGAAAGTATAATGCCAACCTGAAAAGGTACAGTGTACATTTAACATGCACATACAATTCAGTTCTGTAGTGTATTATTATGTGTTTGCTTTTTAGGGATTTTCTTTCTTCTCCCCTCTTCCACTGTGGAAGCTCCATTTCATAATGGGCTACTGATCAGACCTGTTATTCTAATGGTGGAATCCCAAAGAAAAACATGTTTCAGATGTATAGTATTTCCCTCAGATTCCCTGGTGGTCATGGAAAGCAGTAGAAATTCTTGATGTATGAAGTCACTGTCATCATTGTCCAAGCACTATAGTGTGGGAAATGAACCACACATAAAATCAAAGGGTATTTCTTCCAAAGCACTGAATATTCATGCACAAATAACAATTTTTTCATTAAAGTACAAAATATTTCAGGCCAAATCTTAATGTTTAAATATCCAGAGAATACATCTCAGTCTAGGTGCCTGAAGTGGAAAATTTTGGGCACAGTTGTAAACAGCAATACAGAAGAAATTAACGACTCTCCATCTAAGTGCCAAAACTTAATTTATTTTTAGAAATATGAAACCCTCTATAGATCTAACAACTTTTATAGCAAAAGGACCATAAGTGTAGTTCTCTAG
Organism: Tarsius wallacei; assembly: GCA_963574415.1. Classification (NCBI taxonomy): domain Eukaryota; kingdom Metazoa; phylum Chordata; class Mammalia; order Primates; family Tarsiidae; genus Tarsius; species Tarsius wallacei. Next base: position 16,966 of record CAUYQG010239254.1, on the reverse strand, counting down.
CCTTTGCTCTAAAGAATTAATTTTAAGCTATGCATATTTTTAAGGGCCTTTTAAGTCTAAATTAAATCACCAAAAGCCTCAATACAGTAACATTAAAGTTGAACTGAAATCCACGAGAGCAAGACAATTTGGAGGTAGTTTAAAATTCCCTTCTTGCTCTTCAACCTTAAATCAGAGTGCCATGTTAAGGTATGGTAATGATCTAATACAGTGTGTCATCTTTCACACCAGGCAGCATATGTTACGATTCCTGAATTAGGGAACAGCTATTCCCCCAAATTATTATTTTAACAGCATAGTCATTCTCAGTTTAGATTTAGGTCAGGCTCAAAAAGTTACTCTATAATCTTGGGAATGAATATCGTAACCCTCAGCTCAAAGTATAATCATCAAAGTCTCAACCGGAAATGTATTATAGAACACCAAAAATTAAAAAAAGATTTTGATTATTGCTTAATATGGGGAAATGAATGTGTTTATCTTTGCAAATAATACTTGTATACAATTGGGTCATATGTGGCAAAACAATCCCAACAGAAACATTCAGTCATGAGAAGTCTTAAGTTGTTTTCAAGCTTCATCCTTTTTTCTGCAACTAAAGCAAAGCCACAGTAGCTGCAGCCATTTGCATCTGAGGAAGAGATGTTTTGTTTTGGTGGTATAGCTAATGAGTCTAAAATTATTGAGTATAATAATTCTGTCAGGGACTTCCGGCAAGATGGTGACCGGGCAGCACGGTCTGTGAGATCTCCGAGGAAGAGGACACAGAAAGACTCGGGCTCTCTCCCTGGGGGCCTGCTCCTCACACGGAACTCGGCCACTGACACCGCAGAAACATCACAGCGGTTCCAGCAGCAGAAGCGGCCACCACCGCCACCGCTGCTGCCTTGGGGCACGGCGGTCCAGGCGCTTGTCGCTGCCGCCGCTGCCACCACCACCGCCACCGCCTCGGGCCACTGTGGTCCAGGCACTTGCCGCTGCTGCTGCCGCCGCTGCAGGCTGCCACCGTGGACTGCCGCAGCCCAGGCACTCGTCGCTGTCGCTGCTGCGGTCCAGACACCATCATCGCCCCTGTGTTCCAGGAACCTTCGCAGCCATGGTCTGGATACCTGCTGCCGCCACCGCCTGTGTCTGAGGTGATCCACCCCTGCACACAGGATATGCTGAAATTGAGATCACTGCTGCTGCCACTGCCACCACCACTGCCGCTTTCAGGTCCGGCTGAGCCTTTGATCTCCTCCTGTGTATCCATTCCCAGCTGGCCCCCTTTCAGGCTCCCTCCCCAGTGGGACGAGCAACTGAGATAAAGACCATCTGGAGCCGTGAGACAGCACCACCTGCTGGCGACTCAAGGTAACAACACCAAAAGGGGAAACTGACCCTGTGAATAAACTTGCCAGCCTGGGGAAAAAGCAGCCAGAAATCAGAGCTGAAAGGACATTGAACTTAAATGAAAAGTCTCAAAGTGTGCTTGATTGGTTCTGTTAGTTTACTAACTCGGTTCTATACCTTTCGTTCTGCCACCCCCATTTTTTAAATTTTTTTAATTTTTTTTTATTTTTTAGTTTTTGTTTGTTTTCTTTCCTTTTCCTTTTCTTCTCTTTATAAACTATATATTTATAGAAAGGAATAGCACAAAAATAAGAAGATTGGTTAGCTTGTATCTTAGCACCAATGTATGTTTTAGTGGTTTTCTTTGTATCGGAATTGGTGAGTTTGTAGCCATGGTCTACTGTTTTTAGCTGTTTCAGTTTTTGTCTCTCTATTTGTTAGTAAACCCATCTGTTCTCCCCCGTACCCTTCTCTTTCTATCCCCCTCCCCCACACTGTCTCCCCCATTCTCTTCTCTCTGTTAACCTCATTTTATTTCAGGGAGCAAACCTACAAACCCACTGCACGCCCGGATTCCAAAGCAGTTGGAAGTGGGTTTCAGATTATCCACACACCTGTCAGCAGATACCTGATACTGGACCTGCAGATAGAGTTTGAATCACAGCTCCCTCCCATAAGTAAATCCCAAAAGTGTAAAAAAGGGACCACCCCCAATCTACAGTGCAAGTCCAGAATCAAACAAAGTAACAGGATATACATAAAGAAGGAGATTGAACAAACAGAAGTAAAAGCAACCCCACCACAGTTGAATAACAGAATTAAAGAAGTTGGTGACATGGAGGAAAGGAAAAAGTAGGGAGGGAAAAGACAGCACAAATGAAGAAAAACCAAAACAAGAACATGGGTCTCCCCCAGACCCCTGGGAAGGCAGACACCGAGATAACTGACTTCGGAATGCAAACTATGAAGAGCCCCCAAAATGATTGGTATCAAACAAACAAACAAACAAAAAAGAAAAGGATTGACAATGACGGGAAACTACGGGGGTGTGGGGGCGGCAAGGAGAGGCAGGGAGGTGGGATTAACAGTAGTCAATATCTGTCTGGGGAAGGGGAGGCACACCTTATCAACAAGGGTACCTGCACAATGAATATTTATATACCTAACCCTTAGCTGTACCCCACAATTTTAAAATAAAAAATATATATAATTTTTAAAAAAAGAAAGAAAAAAGTATTCCAGGCTAGATCTGGAGGATCCAGTGGCGCAGGATCTCTTGAAGGTCAATTTTGTAACTAAAAGTTGACCTGACATTACGAAGAAACTGCAAAAAGTTTGACGGGTGGTATGAGAAACCAATTGAAGACTTACTAAGTAAGGCCCAAAAGGTGTTTTTGAGGAGAAAGGAAGACAAACAAAAACAAAAGGCAAAAATTATGGTGTCTACTGTGGAGAGAGTAATGGAGAGGAAGCTAGATTGAAATCCTCTCCACTGGAAGAGGGGGAAATTTAGGCCTCAGCTGAAATACAAAATGGACCCTTTGGGGGATGGGGGGGCTGTTCCAGTTACAACCGGAGGTTACAGGTGTGGAAAACCTGGCCACTTTAAGAGAGAATGCCCTGAATGGAAAAAGGAAGAAGAAGTGATCCCTTTTATGACTTTTGATGAAGACTAGGGGAATCAGGGGTTCCCTTTAATGAGGTCCTGCCAGGAACCCTTGATAAATTTGAGGGTGTGACCTAAAGAAGAAGAGGCGACATTTTTAATTGATACCAGAATGGCTTGCTTTTCACTAACATATCAGCCTCAAGGGACTGAACTCTCTATAGAAAAATTGCTTGTATTAGGGGCCAAAGGAGGATTTCAGGTCCCGATATTCAAGCACATGAAAGTTAGGTTAGACTCTGAGAATACGGAGTGATTTTTCTATTTGTCCTAGAGGCCAGGATAAATCTCCTAGGCTGAGATCTAATAACAAGACAGCCTGGGGCTAGAAGTAGAGGAGGGACAAATAAAGGTGGTAATGGCCATCCTCATGGAGGAGGAAGAAAACCAAGTCAACCCCCTGGTTTAGGCCAAAGAAGGAAATAGGGGACGGCTAAATGTTACCCAATTAAAAATTAAGCTAAAAAAGTCAGGGGAAATCATTTGTAGAAGACACTATCCCATTTCTGCCGAAGGCAGGAGGGGCCTACAACCAGTAATTGAGGGCCTCATGAAAGATGGAATGCTGGAACCCTGCATGTTGCCATATAAGACTCCTATCCTCCAAGTCAAAAAGTCTGATGGGACCTACTGGCTAGTGAAAGACCTGAGGGCCCTTAATCAGATCGTTCAGGCCTGACATCCCGTGGTCCCCAACCCCTACACCCTCCTTAGCAAGACCCCCTATGAACACACCTGGTTCAGTGTAGTAAGCCTAAAGTATGCCTCTTAGTCATGTCCCCTAGACTCTGAAAGTAGGGACCTCTTTGCTTTTGAATGGGAAAATCCTATGACTGGAAGGAAGCAACAGTACCACTGGACGGTACCACAGCAGGGCTTCACTGAAGCTCCAAATTTATCTGGTCAGATTTTCGAAAATGTCCTGGAGGAATTTTAGCCCAGGGCAGGGACCCAGCTGTTGCAATATGTAGATGACTTACTAATCTCAGAAAAGAAAAGGAAGAAAGTATCGGAGACTACTATTAGTTTGCTCAACTTTCTAGGACAACAAGGGCTGCAAGTTTCAAGGAATAAGCTACAATTTGTAGAAAAAGAGGTTAAATATTTAGGACATCAGTGAAGGCAAATTATGAATAAACCCAGAGAGAATAGCCAGCATAGTGAGCCTAGCCCTGCCCAAAATGAAGAGAGAACTCAGAAAGTTTTTAGGACTAACTGGCTATTGCCGGTTATAGATTGACTCTTATGCTTAAAGAACAAAAATTTTATGTCTGAAACTGTTAGAGGAGGAACCTGACCCCTTACAATGGTCTCAGGAGAAAAAACAAGCTGCAGAGGATTTAAAGCAGACCTTCATTATAACCCCTGTCCTGGTCTTCCATCCCTAAAGAAGTCATTTCATTTGTTTGCCATGGTAGATCAAGGCATGGCCCTAGAGGTACTAACCCAGACCTGATGTGGGGAGAAGCAGCCTGTTGCTTTTGTTTTTAAACTCCCTGACTCTGTCTCTCAAGAATGGCTGGAATGCATCCAGGCAATGGCAGCCACTGCCCTCTTAGTAGAAGAAAGAAAGAAACTGACATTTGGGGGAGCCTTAATAGTTGGTACTACTCACAAGGTCAGAACCATACCCAACCAAAAAGCAGGGAGATGACTAACTGATTCCCAAATCCTAAAATATGAGGCTATGCTATTAGAAAAGGATGATATAATTTTAACCACAGATGCTTGTCTGAACCCAGCTAGTTTCCTATGGAAAGGTGATGAGAACCCAGAGACACTAGATCACAACTGCTTGGATATAATTGAATGTCAATCCAAAGTGAGATCAGATCTATAAGAGATCCCATTACATGATGGGGCAAGACTATTTATAAATGGGTCCTCCTTAATAACAGAATGAAAAAGCCATAATGGATACGCAGTTTTTGATGGGGGTCAATAGTCTATGTGAGAGAAGGGTTGGCTGCCTAACAATTGGTCTGCACAAACCTGTGAATTGTATGCCTTCAATCAAACCTTAAATTTTCTTGCAGAACAGGAGGGTACCATTTATTCTGGCTCCAAATATGCCTTTGGGAAGGTTTGGACAGGACCAGGTCTCATCAACAGCAAGGAAAGGAATTAGCACATAGGGAGCTAATCGAAGAGGCCCTGAAAAGTCTCCTGCTCCCAACTGAATAGCAGTAGTACATGTGAATGGTCACCAAAAAGGAAGCACCTTGGAGGCCATAGGAAACAGGCAGGCAGATGAGGTCATAAAACAAGCTGCTCTAGAAGAAGAAAACTCTTGAGTCTCATTCCCAGCATCCCCAAAGTAACACTAAAGCCTCAATTCCCTAAAGAGGAAGAAGGGGAACTAAACAGGTTGGGAGCCATTTGAAATGGGGACAATGGTTCTGTCTGTCCAGATGGGAGGGAAATGATTGGCAAGCCTATAGTGAGAGAATTAATGACTATGTTACCCAAGGAGAGCCACTGGGGTCCTCAGGTCATGTGTGATGCCATATTAAAAATGTATGGATGCGTGGACATCTATACCATTGCTGAGTAAGTTTATAAAGACTATATAGAGAGAATAAACAAAAGGGCAGTTCAAAAGCAAGCTGTGGGAGGAAGACCTCCAGGACTGAGACCATCCTAAAACTTTCATGTAGATTTCTCAGAAATGCCCAAAATAGGGAAATTAAGACACTTATTAGTGATAATGGATCATCTCCCAGGTTGGGTGGAGGCCTTCCCCCTTGTAACTACCACTGCAGGGTCTGTAATTGAAATAATTCTAGAGCAAATTATTCCTTGATTTGAACTAGTGGAAAATGTAGACTCAGATAATGGAAGTCATTTTACATCATGGGTATTGAAGGGGATCATGGGAAGTTTACCAATTCAATGGGATGACCACACACCCTGGTACCCTCCTTCCTCAGGGAAAGTAGAAAGAATGAATCAGACCCTCAAAAAGCATATTACTAAATTAATAATGGAAACTAAATTACCTTGGGTGAAGTGTCTACCAATTTCCCTTCTCAGAATCAGGACAGCTCCATGAAAAGATGTGGGCTTGTCTCCTTATGAATTACTGTATGGATTCCCATACCTGAGCAGAACTACAGACCTTCCTACTATGGAAATTAAGGACCAATTTCTAAAATCCTATATACTGAACATATCTTCCACTTTATCATCCCTTAGGTTAAAAGGACTTCTTGCCCAGACCCCATCTCTCGAGTTTGCTGTTCATCCCTTCCACTCTGGTGATTTCATCCCCACAAAGACCTGGAAGGAAAACAAACTCCAGCCAAGTTGGGAAGGTCCCTATTAAGTACTCCTGACAACTGAGACTGCTGTGCAAACTGCTGAGAAAGGGTGGACTCACTATGCCTGAGTTAAGGGACCAATAATTCAAGAAAGATCAATGGGAAGTATCTAGGTCCCCTGGAGAATCCTTAAGGGTCACTCTAAGGAAAGTTCCATAAGAAACATGGGTCAGATTGAAATTTGGTACTTAACATGGAGAGGATATATATGATCATGAACGGGGTGGAAGGTAATGGGAACTGGGAGGAAACACATGGATACTCAATTAAGTTGGTGATAAATATAGCAAAAACTCTAACACCCCAAGCCATTCAGTTGGGGGATTTAGAAAATCAGAGACAGTTGTCACAAACAGAAAAATACTTTTGCCCAGAACCAAGCACTGGTTATAGTAATGCCAGTCCCTCCCCAGCCAAGATGATGTCTGGTGGAACACCCAATGGAAAAGATGGACAGTAAACTTGGAGTGAGCCACCCCAAATTGGAGACCTTTAAAAGATAAAATATCTCTTTCTAAGGGCACTCCATTAGAAGTATGTCAGAACTTAGAATGCAACTCTATACTTTTAACTATTAACAACCCAATTGCCCTAGATCAAGAGCCAAGGGTGGCATCCTGGGTCCATGGATTAGGAACAGATGTCACAGGAAAAGACCCTTTGTATGACTGGTTCTTAGGTTAGTTAATAATAATAATACATCAGATGTACCTAAACCAACTCCAACTTCCGGAGGACATGACAATCCTCCTAATAATGATCCCAAGAAGGTAAGTATAGTTGAAGTCAAGGATTTAAGACAGACACTTGAAATTGAGACAGCATATAGTGATGTCAATGCCTGGGTAGGATGGGTTAAATGCTCTGTGCATGCTCTCAACAATGGCAATAGCTATGCTTGCACTGCAGGGTGACCACAGGCGCAGGTAGTTCCATTTCCTCTTGGATGGGATACTGACCCTGCAGGGATGAGTTGCATGATGGCTCTCTACCAAGATAAGGATGCATGGGGAAATGAAACCTGCAAGAGCTTGTCATTGCTCTTTCCCACATTGCAGAGGTTAGATCTGAGAATGATCCCCTCCTTCTCCGTAGGGGCAATAATTTACTCCTGTTGCCTCTCAAGGCAAGGGTGAGAGTTTAATAAGCCCATAGGAGACCTGTTGAGCTATACCCATATCCTAAATGTCACTGGTGAGTTGAATCACAATTGCTCTAACCTGCACATCTCGTGAGTGGATGTTTTGGGGTATTGTGAAAAGAGGGGCCTGCACAATCTGTTATCATCTAACTGGATTAGGACTTGTGCACTAGTCCAATTGGCCATCCCATTCACTTTGGCATTCCATCAAACTGCTAAGGGTAACTTCCCATTACCAAAACTGAAGGGATCTAGAAGGATCTTTTGACTACAATGTGTACATAAATTCAATAAGAGTCCTGGGAGGAGTCCCCAGTGAATTTCAGGCCTGGAATCAGATAGCTGCCAGATTTGAATCATCACTCTTCTGGTGGTCCATCATTAATAAGTATGTGGATTTGATCAATTATATGTATATTACAATCAGCAAAGGTTTATTAACTACACCAGGGATGCCTTCCAAGGGATAGCTAGTCAAGTGGATGCACCAGCCAGATGGCATGGGAAAATCGAATTGCATGATTTCAGACATGATCCTGGCAGAGAAAGGAGGAGTTTGTGTTGTGTTAGGAAGAAAATGCTGTACTTCCATTCCAAATAACACTGCCCCTGATGAGACCATCACCAAAGCCTTACAGGGACTAACAACCTTAGCTAATGAACTAGCAGAAAATGCAGGTATTGATGATCCTTTCACAAACTGGTTAGAAGGATAGTTTGGGAAATGGAAAGGAATGGTAGCCTTGGTCCTAACTTCTCTTATAATTGTGGCAGGAACCTTAAGGCAATGGGATGTTGTGTTATTCCATGTCCAAGGTTTAACAGAGATATTCATAGAGTCCACAATTAACAAACAGATGCCTGTGACATACCCACAAACCAATCTAATGCTCATGGAAACCATAGTAGATTATGAACAGGAAAGCCAACAAATGTTAAACCAATTTAAAAAGAATCTAAGAAGAAAATGGAACTAGAAATTCGTAAAGAAATAGAGGAGGGAATTTGTAAGAAACATTCTGATGGTTCATTTTCAAGGGCTGTGTAAACAGGTTGGTGGATGTAGCGATCCTCAGCCACCAGCTCTAGGTGGGCTCCTAAACAAACAGAAGATGGAAATGGGCCAATGAGAAAACAACACGCTATTTTTTAAGGAAATAGAGACAATCAGGGAAGGAAACTAGGAATAACCTTATAAGGGGAAAAAGTGGAACTTAGGCAAAGTTCAGGAAGAACGTACATCCGTAGTACTCAACCAATGAGGAACCAGGGGAAGGATTTTCATGCTAAGGAATAAATTGCTTGCTGTAGCCACCCCAGATGTGCCTATCAGACACCCAATCTTGCAAGACCACCATTAAAGTCTCACTTCTGCTGTACTCTGTGCCTTCATGTCCATCCTCTTACTTTGAATAGGTGAGTTTGTTTCTCACAATTCTGAATGGATAAAAGTTGAATGCATTTCCCCTTAGTACTAGAACAAGGCAAGGATGTCCATTTTCACTACTCCTATTTAGCATAACACGAGAAGTCTTGCCAGAGCAATCAGGCAAGAGAAAAAAATAAAAGGTATCCAAATTGGAAAAGAAGAAATCAAACTATCTCTATATGCCAATGACATAAAATTATACCCAAAACATCCCTAAGACTTCTCCAAAAGACTTCTGGACTTGATAAATGAATTTGGTAAAGTTTTAAGATATGAAATTAACACACACAAATCGGTAGCACTACTATACACCAAGAGTGACCAAGCTGAGAATCAAATCAAGAACTCAATTCCATTTCCAATAGCTGCCCCACAGCTAAAATACCTAGGCATACATTTAACAAAAAAGGCTAAAGATCTCTATAAGGAGAACTACAAAACTCTAATGAAAGAAATTACAGAGAACACAAGCAAATAGAGAAGCATCCCATGCTCATGGATTAGAGGAATCAATATGGTTAAAGTGACCATCTTACCTACAGATTCAACAATTCTAAAGTTTATATGGAACTAAAACAAGAGCTAATATAGCCAGAGCAAAATCCTAAGCAAAAGAACAAAGCTGGAGTCACAGCATTACCTGACTTCGAATTACACTACAAGTCTGCAGCAACTAAAACAGCATGGTGCGAGTACAAGGGCAGACATTTGGACCAGTGAAACAGAATAGAGAAATCAGAAATAAATCCAAATACCTACCATCAACTGATCTTTGACAAAGCTGATAAAAGCACACACTGGGGAAAGGATACTCTAGTCAACAAACGGTGCTGGGAAAATTGGACAGTTACATACAGAAAAATGACACCTAATCTCCATCTCTCACCATATACAAAAATGACCTAACGATGGATTAAAGACTTAAATGTCAGACCCGAAGCCATACAAATCCTAGGAATTTAGGAAACGTAGGAAAAACTCTTCTAGACATTGGCCTAGGGAAATAATTTAAAGTGAAAATTCCAAAGGCAAATGTAACAAAAGTAAAAACAAACAAGTGAGATTTAATTAAACAAACAACAACAAAAAAAAACCAGAGCAAACAGGTTGAGATGAGAAACTGAAATTGGAGGACTGAGTGTCTGTTTTGAAGAATACAAAAGATGACAGTGGTGTGGGTCATCTGTTTAATAGAACTGCTTCAGAGCCAGCCCTTATTTGAGATACTTTGGGGTGACTGAGGGTGAATGTACCATCCATGTTTCTTAAAAGGAATTGATGGCCTACCAGGGACACTACAGACTCCAGAGGAAAGCCTGCAACAGAGAAAGGGGCAGTGCCTACCACAGCTGGGCTTCAGCGAGAGGGGGCTTGAAGCTAAGTCTTGAAGTGTGAATACGATTTGGGTATATGGCATTTGAGGAAGGCAAGCTGGTTAGAAGGAAATATATTAGCAGACACATAAGGCTTGGAAATATTCAAGGAAATTTCAAGTTGGTTAGTTTGAAACCTAATGCATGTGCAGAGGCATATGGGGCAGTATGATAGGGAAAGGGCTGGGGATGACGACCTCCATCCCAACCCGACTCCAGGAAGTCTGGCCTTTTCCTTATGGACCAACATTTCTCAGACTGGGTTCCATGGGGCAGTAGTGTCTAATCATGTGTTACAAGGTGTTCTGCAAGCATTATCCTTGTCCTCTACCTGATTAAAGGAATGAGAGAGGAGACAGCCAGAGAAAAACTAGGCAGACAGACAAGGTGGTCCTCCAGTAACAATGTAGCAAACTTCTGGGAAACTTCTGACAGGCCTCTCTGGCTGATATACTTGGAAAACAAACTCCCTACAAGCCTCTCAAGCTAGAGCTTAAGTACTCACTGCTGGGATAGAAAAACAAACAATCAGCTCACTGCCAAGTGCCAACCAATCAGCTCTCCATCAGGCCCCTACCTCCTGCTGATTGGTTCTTAGTATTGACCAATTAGCACAGCTGGTGCCAACCAATCAGCTCACAGCTAGTTCTGCAAGCATAACTGAAACTCGGAAGGGCTTGGTCTTAGGGCTATATAAGCACCAGGTTTCAAATTGGCAACCCTCTCAAGTGCCCTCAAACTGTGGGAGCTTTTCTGTTCTCTCAGTAAATCCTGCTTTCTCACTTTCTGGCCATCCATGTCCTTCGTTCCTCCTGGGCAGGAGACAAGAACCCCGACCTGAAGAATTACAGAAGGTCATGGGATTCAGGGATGGAAGGATAGGGGGAAGTTCATAATCAAATATATTTGGGAATTGGTGAGTTATTAAAGCTATAGGTGTTTCTTTTTATGTGACTCATCACCTCTCTCTCAGGGATTAATTGACTTTGGGAATCGTCCTGGGAGACATAATGTGTGGCATTTCACACTGGAATGGACATGAAACTGCTTGTTCTATCATCTTCTGGTATAGGTCATCCCACTTCAAAGTTTGGGGTAAAAACAAAGCTGCCCCAAATAAAACTTCAAAAAATTAACCTTCTACTGATATAGGTTAGCATCAATTTCTAGTCTAACACATCGGGGTTCTCATTCTCCAAATAGGCTCAGAAATATCCGAAATCTCGGTTCTTTTTCCTGTAACTGAAACTCAGAAGGGCTGAGGTATCTGACAGAGGCTGATGGGAGAGACCCAGATGGAGGAGGCACCAAGAAGCTTTCTGGCCAAATGTTTCTGTGTGTGTGTGTGTGTGTGTGTGTGTGTGTGTGTGTGTGTTTTAGTCCAGATTCAGGAGCTTTGCACTGTGAATCCTGAAGGTAGAAAAAGGGATCAGTTTACACATGAGATAATATTCAATATCTTCAACTCCCACTGTGATGTGTGTGGGTTAAAGTCAACCCTGGTTGTGAATCTCTGACAGCTGAGTGTGCCACTGGCCCTGTTGGAGCCCTCTGCTCCCTGACATGGGCAGTCCCCTGGGCCTGTGCTCGTAACCCAGATCCATCTCTGCCCCTCGCACCTCCAGCAGTCTCTGTCTCTCTACCTGCTGCCCTCTAGTCCCTGTTACTAGTTTTTCATGGGTCCTCCAGGCTTGGAGAAAGATCTGGCCTCTCCCTTCTGGCTACTGTTCTGGTTCCTGCTCCCAGTAGCCACAGAATGTAGGTGGGCAGCCACGCCACTGAACTTGATGAGGGTCCTGCCTACCACATGAAGATGCTGATCCTGAGGATGGGATGCTCTGAGGAAAGGCCCAGAGCAGGGACCTGGGCAAGGGTAGTCCTCGTGGCCTTCTGGAATTTGGAGGGGTGGATCCTAGGCCCAAGCCGAAAGGCCCCTGAAAACGGGGCTGTGGCTTCCACATTTCTGCATTTCTGCCACATTTCTACCGTCTTCTGCCTCCTGGGGAACCAGCAGGGCAAATCAAGTCAGGAGATTTTTCCAGTTTCTGATTTCAATCATAAATCCTTCATTGGCGTTTTTCTTTGTTTGTTTGTTTTAATTTCTATCAGATTTTCACAAAGTTGTTCTCAAAAAACTTTCTAATCTGGAGAAAGAGCTCAGTAACTCCTAAGTAAGCTGGCTGGGAAGTCGGAAGGCTTGGTAGTTATAACTTTCTAAAGACCTTTTTAAAGTTTACTCTGGAGTATGCTGGGATCAATGAGGGGAGACTTCAACTCTATCCATCTTGAGACAGGTGTAACCCAAAGCATTGGAAAATTAAAATCCAAATGTGCTCCTGGTTCTAATGTTGACACAAAGAGCGTGCACCCAGACTGGGTGACCCTTTCCTTGATCCAGTAAGAGAAGCTTGGGGGCTGTTTAGGGATGACACTGGGAAGACGCAGGAACCCTACTTGTCTGTGAGGGTCCGCAGGCCTCTTTCCCAGGGATGGGCCATGCAAACCCAACAGAATCCAGGGCCAGTGTCCTCTCAGGCCTCCCACTGGGTTGAACCCGGAGATCTACCGAGGGCTTGCACAGGGGAGTCCCCTTTTCCCACAGGTCAGGTGTTTGCACCTCTGGGCTGGTCTTTTGTGGGTCCCAGGTGAAGGAGGCAGGAGGGAAGTGAGAGTCTGGGTGGGAGTCTGGGCTGGAGGGCATGGAGTCATTGTTTGGAGTTTAATGATCCCAACTGTTCCCTTACATAGCTATTATTCCCATTCCCGCATTATAAGTGAGGAGATGGAGGTTGTGAAGAGTTAAATAACCTGTGATCCTATCATAATGAAGCAACTGACCCTTACACCCACTTTGGGGCCTGTGAAAGCCCAGTCCTCTCTCTCTCATCAGGGGTCTGCTGACTTTGCTGCCCAGGAGAGCCTGGGCCAGGTGTAACTTTTGTGAGGATGGACTCCGTGCCAGACCTTGCCTGGTCTTAGGGGTATGTGGGACCAAAAGTCCAGGAGGAACTGGAAGGTGAGCCTTCCCTGAGCAGGGATAGAAGGGACTGCCTGACAGGATTCAATGACTTGCAGATGTTGGAAAACTTTGGGAAGAAATTAAGAGCAATCAGCAAGGCCCCTTACCAAATAGGGGATAGTTTCATCAACTGAGATCCCAGAGAAAAGATGGCATTATTTCACACAGCTCAGGGATGACCTGCTTCTGGAGGGGCACCAGCCTGCCTGTAGCTGACTACAGTACTAACTTTACCCCAGACTGTCTCTGGTCCTTTCATTGCCCCTCCTCTGGGTTGTCTTCCTCCTCTCTAATTCTATGATAACATAGGATAAAGGTGACAATGACGTGTGCTTACAGAAAGCCTTTGTACCAGGCCAATGCTCAGGACAGTCTAAGGCTGCAGGTACTGCCATTATCCCTGCCCTCTCCATGGAGGGACCCTGTAGGGGAGGATGCAGGCTTCTTCCTCCCTCATTGTGCTGTCATTTTCCTGTCCATATCCCCAAGTTGCTGTCCACGAGGCTGGTGACCAGTCTGACGTAGACAGGATCCTCTTCTGATGATCTTTCTTCCAAACAGAAAGACTTTCCCCTTATAATTAATAGTCAACTTAATCTAAGATGCAATCCATACTTTTACCAAAAGCAACGGGCATATTAATAAATATTGTAAATATGTTTGTTTCCATAACCTATGGATGCTGCACCCCACAGCTTTTGGGAGACTTAAAACAGCTGTGGACAGGAATTTTCAAAATAAAATTTTATGTCTGTAGTTCCTAAATCTACTCTCAGATCATTGTCTCAGCCCCCAAAATGGGTATGTCATTTACTTATGGTGTTTGTGCCCAACATGGATGTTTTCATTCTGGCTTACACATTTTCAAAATATATTATGTATTTTTATTTTCAACTGAAGATTAATAGCAAAATATATTGAGATATTAAAGTGGTTTTGTCTAGATGTGCAGAACAGGGGCTCCATACTAGGCATGGGACCCCAAGAAAGGGACACAGTGCTGGGAAAGGCAGAGGAGGAAGAGAAGGAGAGGTGTGCCCTTGAACTGAAGCTAGAAAGAGACATGGTGGTTTAACCCAAGGAGCCTGTGGAAAGCCATGCTGGAAGCAGAAATCAGGGTCAGGTTTTGATGTCCTTGTGTACCACGCTAAGGAATTTGAACTTGCTCCCCCAGAAAATGGGGGCCACTGGAGGGTGTTCAGTCAGGAAGTGCCCATGTAGATGTTTGCCTTGGAAAGATCTTCTGGCAGCTGGACTGGACTTAGAGGTGTCGGAGTTCTGTGCCGTTTGCTGGGGTTGCTGAAGTTAGTGAGATGCTGTGGTTAGGAGGGACAGCAGGGAAGATACACCCAAACAATGTGCAGTGCCACCAGAATGCCAGCAGGTGGCAGACGAGCACTTTGTTTAACTTGTTTCAGGGGGCGGGGCATGTGCTTTGCTGTCTTTTGTTACTGTTTTTTGTTTGCTTGTTTGTTTTATTTGGGTCTTTTTTTTTTTTTTAATGTAAGGTGTGGATTTTCATGTCTGCCCTGAGCCCGTCCACCCTATGCCCACCGAGACTTCTTTCAACATCTTTTAGGATCCTTTCTCCTCCCAACCCCCTTTGAGATGAAACAGAATAAGAAAGGGCAACAAAGAAGAGAAAGCAGGTGCAGAAAGCGGATTTCAGAAAGACTGATGTGGTTGGTGGCAGCCACACGGGCCCCACTTTGCACTTTTGTCCTCTATCCAGAGCTCTGTGGCCACTTGCCCAGCCCTGAGCACTGTAGTCTTCACGGCCAGCAGGAGGGACCCCAGGCAGTCCTGAGCACAGAGAAGCATCTCCACCATGCACTTTGGCCCACAGTTGTAAGAGATGGAGATCCCAAGGCACATCCCCCTAGCTGAGGGCTCTGGCTCCTGCTCAACCAGTCACCTTAGTGCAACTGAGGCAGGTCACTCAACCACACAGATCCCAGTGGCCTCCCTGGGAACAGTTTTACTTTCTGTGCCCTATTCCCTGGGGTGGTGAGAATAAGAGAAAAATAAATCTAGTATTGATATCTCTCATAGACAAATGTTTTCAATAATTTATACCATTTAGTCCTTTGAAGGTTTCTTTGAACTAGGTATCTTGCTCTCATTATCTCTGCCGCTTAATGCCAATGAGACCTTGGGGGCAAGATACTCTACTTCTTTGAACTGTAAGAGGCTTCTTACCTGGTCTGCATCCATAAAATAAGGATAAGAAAATGAATTCACTAATAATTCCACTAACTGAGAAAATGTGAATTAAGTTAGGCTTAGTAGTTGTTGAGATTAGTGTAATGTCTCAAGATCAAACTTGATTACTAATTCATGAATGAATAACAGAGAGACTTCTTTTAAGCTTCAGCAAAATAACTTAGTATTTTGCATTTACCAAATGCCAGATTCTACTCAGTACAAGGTGTCAGAAATATTTGCTCATCAGTCTTAAGGGTAAGATATTTGCTGCAAAGCAAACTGTTATTACAACTGAATCACTTCTTTGCCTAGCTAGAAGAGTGATTCCAGACCATTCTCAATCACACTGAGGGGTTTGGCCCAGCCTCTGAGTTGGAATCAAAGAGCAATTTATTGGCTTGTTGCCCACTAGAAATTGGAAATAAAGAGACAGAAGACCCTAGGTTCTACTTCATGACCCGAGGTTCCATGTCATTGATCATTGAAGTGGTCTTGGGCAATTCACTTCATACTTTGGTCCAGTTTCTTATCTTTAAAGCAGGAGTATCACCTTCCTAAACTATATCATGGGGCCATCATGTAGATCAGATAGAAATGGCAGATGTGAAACCTCTTAAACTATAGGGATCTTTGTAGATACAGCTGTTAATTGTGGGACATTTAATTCTTCTAAAAATTTGTAGAACCCTCTGTAACCTGGCACTATGTGAGACAAAGTGGTGGGGGGGGGAGCAGGGGGGAGGCAGGGTAAGAGATAGGATCAGAAATTAACATGGCATATTTTCTTTTCTCAAGTGGCTTATATATAGCTCTCTAGACAAAGTTTAAGCCTATTTATCTAATAAGGTTGAACTTCTTAGATATATTTTCACCAAGAGGGGGGTGATTTTTCTTTAAAGGTTTAAAAAGAATATGTTAATGAACTATATCCCCTGGGCTTCATTTTTCCAAATAGAATAGTTTTATTTATCTTGAGACTCTATTTGCTTTATGAATACTGCTGTGAACTTGCTAGCTACCGAAATGGATGAATTTCTTCCTACTTTATACCTCAACGCAGTTACTGAAAGGGCACTGAGTCCATGAAATCATCTGTGTTCTTTAAACTCTGGGAAAATGTCTAGGCTTCTTGTGAAATCACAACAGGCTAGTCAGTTTAAAACATTGGTGATACTAACTTTTCGTTTCTTCCTGATCATTATCTATCGCTTAGACATTTTTCTCATAAGGATTATTTGTTCTTTGCCCTTCAGAATCACACCCAATATTGTCAGATTTATCCTATCCGGATGCACAATTTTGATGATCTTTTCACAGTTTCATTTTGGTATCTTTCCTTTCTTTTTTTTTTTTTTTTTTTTTTTTTTTTGAGTTGGAGTCTCACTCTGTCGCCCAGACTGGAGTGCAGTGGCCGCTCCCGGCCACCGCAGCCTCGACCTGCTGGGCTCCGGTGATCCTTCCGCCTCAGCCTTCCAAGTAGC